>PITA01009287.1:60980-78848 GCA_004023965.1 Spilogale gracilis | reverse complement strand
TGTTTCCTGACTTGTTAATTTTGGCCATTCTGACTGGTGTAAGGTGGTATCTCAGTGTGGTTTTGATTTGAATTTCCCTGATAGCTAGTGACGCTGAACATTTTTTCATGTGTCTGTTAGCCATTTGTATATCTTCTATGGAGAAGTGCCTCTTCATGTCTCTTGCCCATTTTTTGATGTGTTCATCTTCTTTTTGGATATTGAGTTTGAGTAGTTCTTTATAGATCTTGGATATCAGCCCTTTGTCTGTAGTGTCATTTGCAAATATTTTCTCCCATTCCGTGGGTTTCCTCTTTGTTTTGTTGACTGTTTTCTCTGCTGTGCAGAAGCTTTTTATTTTGATGAAGTCCCAAAAGTTCATTTTCACTTTTGTCTCCTTTGCCTTTGGAGACATGTCTTGAAAGAAGTTACTGTAAAACCACATTTTTGAGAAAAGAAGAAACTGATGGATAAATAATGCTATAGGAATATTATGCAACATTTCTTAAATGAAATAAAAAAGAATATTCAAAGTCCTAATCCTAAAAATATTCATTAAGAATATAAAGGAATATATAGGAATATTATGCAACATTTCTTAAATGAAATAAAAAAGAATATTCAAAGTCCTAATCCTAAAAATATTCATTAAGAATATAAAATGTAGTGATGTTCTCTGGAGATGAGGATATCTGGGGGGTGGGGGGTGTGAAGGAGCAGGAGAGAAGAGCAGAGAGGCAGAAGATAGAGATCTACAGATAAACGCCAACACTGAGCAGGAGTTCCTCAAGTCCTACTATATGTGACTAGGTAAGTAAAGAAACAAAGGACACTGGAAAGATGGTTTCTTTGCCACCATAGACACATGTGGTCTGGGTAATGTTCCTTTGGTAAAAATACAATCACCATAAATAAACTAAAAATAAATATGGCATTAAATGAGCAAATGCCAAGCCTGATGGAATGGCTGGAGACAATCATCTGATTGTGTGGGGATTCATAGGTCTTATTTGGAAAACCTACATTCTCTCTGCTCTGGTTGCAGACTCTGTTCACTCTTTGGCCAGTGAAGGCAGGGGTGGGACACGTGAATCCTACATCCTTAAATGCACCAGAATCACCAAAGTAAGAAAGTTTAAAGACCAGTCAAGATTAACATTTGAATAAGGGACTCTCTGTGTAAAATGCTGTTGGATTATGTGATCCTAATACCCTTCCCAAATGTTTTCCCAAAACATAAGAATCCAAGAAAGGAAGGGATGAAGGATGATAGGAACACAGGAGGGAAAGAAGGGGAACTCACAACACCGTAGAGCACCCACAGGGCACAGAACTTGAAAACCGGGCCACTGTCCATTCCTGAGAGGAATGTCTGCTAGTTGTGATGCACATGGGCCTACATTGTAAGCACTAAAGACCTAAATACCTAACAGTGTTTGGATTTATGAAGTAGAGCTGATTTGCCTATTTGAAACACAACACGGATTGTTATTCACTATCCTCCCAGCCCCTGGGTATCCTACAAACTTGTCAGAAGGGCACAGTGGGGCAAAAGAACTTTTCATCCTGGTACAAGTGAAGCTCCCCAGAGGGCTGGCATTGGCAGGTGCTGTCTGCTGTCCCACTGTGCTTGGAGAACAGAATTAGCCTGTGGTCTGGATTGCCCCTGATGGAAGCCAAGGGCAGACGCCAATGTTGCATAGTTCCCTCCTTGTCAAAGATGAGAAATGTAATAAAATTCAACACCATGGGGCTTAAAAGAATATACTGTTGAGAAAATTGGAGGGAATAGAATTTGTGAGACTCAGAGGGAAACACTTCTTTTCTACGGAACCCATAGAATAGTTTAGGAAGCAGGTTGACATTCTTGATAGGAGACTGGAGACTGCATGGCCCCAAATCGAGAAGGGTAGAAAGCCAAACGGTGGCAAAAATACAGATAGGAAACAAAAGATGAGCCAGTAAAGCAAGGTTCACATTGTGATAGAATTAAAAAACTGTACCTGTGGGGATCCTGGAACAGGGGACACTGCTTCCTGGGATTTTCCTGAGACTCAAATGTTCACTCAGCAACAGAGCTTTGTCTTATTGCTTAGATTTCATTTTAGTCAATGTTTGCTTTAATTTAAAATATTCAAAAATAATATTAAGAAGTCTCTACTACCACATGTATTTGTTTAGTGCACTAGTGTCCTTTCCCTGCACCAGGCTTACATATTCTAAGTACCTTATCACTATTTGTTGAATTAGTAAGTGATGATCTAATTATAGTGGGACTCCTCAGCCTGAGGCCACCTCTAATCCCACCATTTACTAGCTATTTGATTTTGAACAAATGACCTTTTTGTGCAGTTCTCTCATTTGTGAAATAGATGGATATTGTTCTGATTCCTAAGTACCTTAGGCTTTAGGAGGATAAGGCATGTATGGTGTTTATCCTAACACCTAGTACAGATAAGTACAGAATAAACTTTATTTGTCATACGTTATTGTCATACGAAAATAACAAAAGACAGTTCAGTGTAGAAATAAAGATGACTTGGTGTTCTAATGAAAATAAAAGGAATTTTACCCCCATAGACAGATTCTAGTAAGATATTTAAATTACATGGATTTAGAACATAAAAGCAACAGAAAGTGGAGCCAAAAAAAGAAAAAGTTTTCAATGAGGATACAATAATTTGGGAGAGAAGTTCAACCTTTTCTGAATTTAAGTGCCAGGAGAAAAAGGATTTAAAAAAAAAAAAAAATCAAGGTTTAGGGGAAATAGTTGTGACCCAAGTATTTAATCCCTTGGAAAGTAGGCAGTCAAATGAAAGTCAGAGATGCTCTGTGATATGCAATTTAATAAGAAAAAACATGAAATATTTGCAAAGTAATTAGTATGTGACTTCAGTAGATTGCTGAAGATAGTCTAGTGGGTCCTTCTAGAATTACCTGATTTTATATAAAGGGTTGTATAAGAATGCATCTTTGATGGCTTTCTTTCACAAATCTGTATGGATCAATTTGTAGAAAACCAACAGAACAGCAAGAAATTCCTATTTGCCCCAATGCAAAAAAGTTTTGTTCAGGTGATGATGTAAACCTCTAACTCAAAATCTCACTTAAACCAATCTTAATATTTTACTGGGTTCTCTTAATAAATACCCTTTAGTATGTATTTCCTTTTCATTTAATCTTTATTTATTTATTATTTAAAGATTTTATATATTTATTTGACAGAAAGACAGTGAGAGAAGGAACACAAGCAGGGAGAGTGAGAGAGGGAGAAGCAGACTTCCAGCTAAGCAGGGAGCCTGATGCGGAGCTCCATCCCAGAACTCCAGGATCAT
Source organism: Spilogale gracilis (assembly GCA_004023965.1). Lineage (NCBI taxonomy): Eukaryota > Metazoa > Chordata > Mammalia > Carnivora > Mephitidae > Spilogale > Spilogale gracilis. The sequence goes on along the minus strand of PITA01009287.1, from coordinate 75,534 downwards.
GACCTGAGCCAAAGGCAGAGGCTTAACAACTGAGCCACCCACACACCCCAATCTTTGACCATTTATTTTATTTTTGTAGTAAAGTCCCATTTTAAAATATTTGAAAAATTAGACTGACCAAAACAATCAGAAAATACTGTGGAGCAAAGGCTTCTTGCAAATAATTCTACAAGATTCTTATAATTTTATTACTCTAGAATTTTATTGTATGGTTTTTATCATAGATATGAGTCCTATGGCTTTACACAATCTGATCTCACCTTAATTCTTCATCTCTTACTACCCCTTCCCCTGTTTCTGATATCCCAGGCATGTTAATCAAGCACCAACTTTTGCTCACCTTCTCACTTCTGTATTATCACATGCCATGTCTTCCAGACCAACAACATCCACCATATAACCTATAACACACACAATGTACCTCCCCCTTCTCCTGAGTAACTCACTTCTCCAAGTTTTAGCTGCTACTTCTCTGGGAGACTTTCCTTATTCCCCAGACCCCATTCAGTTCTCTGAATTTGTGTCCCTCCAGTAGCCTTAGTCACCTTTCCCTTGGTCACATTTACTATGATGTATTAGAACTGCATGCTCTTTCCCCATGGACTTTATAAGCTCCCTAAGATACAGCAACTATTAATGGTTTTAATTATTATGGCATCCCTTGGTTCATTAGTTCTTCATTGTTGCATAACAAATTACCATACATTTAGGAACTTAAACCCCATATTTGCTTCTGTGGGTCAGAAGTCTGAGCACAGCTTAGCTATTTGCTCTACTTCAAGGTCTCTCACAAGGTTGCAAACAAGGTGTCTGTAAGGACCTATTTAGATGTCCAAGTTGCCAGTTTATTTACTCAGAAAAACAGCTCCAGGAGATGTGGGCAAACGGCCCCTGGAAAACAAAGGTGAGCCAGGTTGGGGGAGACACCCAATCAGTTAACCCCCTTAACCTCCTGTCCCAGGAGATATGGAGATATAAACTAAGAATGGGCAGCTCATGACCGGTACTTGGGATCAGGTGGGAAGGCCCAAATGCCCTCAACCTCTGGGTTCCAGGGGCAATGGAAGTGCAAATTAACTCAGGCAAGCTACAAGAGTCAGGTCAACTCAGGGTGTGGTTTTCCCCTATACAATGGAAATGCAAATTAACCCTGGTCAGCTTGTAATTTGGGGGGTTGCCCTATAAAAGCTAGCCTGAGAAATTAGGCATTGTCACTCTCTCTCTTGGGAAGTGACCCTGGCCCAGGCCAGTATAATTCTCAACGCTTGGTGCAAAATATAGCTTTGCTTGACCTTTGCTTTTGTATCAGCCTCATTCCTTTGACCACAGACTCTATTAGTGTCAGTCAGGGCTGGAGTCTCATTAAAACATAAAACAGGGAAGGCTCAGCTTCCAAGCTCACATAACTGTTTGGTGGAATTCAGATCCTCCCTTCCTATTGCCGAAAGGCTGCCTTCAGGCTCTGACCATGTGAGCTTCTCCAAGATGGCTGCTTGCTTCATAGGAGTATGCAAATTGAGAAGACAACAGAGTTTATCAGCAAGATGGAAGTGACAATCTTACTTAGCATAATTATAGGGAATGACATCTCATCATCTTTGCCATATTCTGTTAGTAGCAAACTGTAGGTCTGTTCCCACTCCAGGGGAGAAATGACACAAGGCAAGGTCATGAGAGAGTACCACAGTAGGGCCCAGTGTTCCAAGATTTCTTCTCCTTCGGTGCCCACAGTTCTTGATCATGCCACTTCAAAGAATGAAGAGGTAGACTAAACAGAGTGATGGTCAGCCAAACACAATTTATTGAGCAATACTAGTAAAGTTTGCTGAGTGACAGAGTATAAAGCTCCTGAAGAGGATGTGGGACCCAAGAGGGTTGCCAAGAGAGTTTCTAAGTCTACGAGATTTTTTTTTCCTTTTTAAAGATTTTATTTATTTATTTGACAGAGAGAAACACAACCAGAGAGGGAACACCAGCAGAGGGAGTGAGGGAGGGAGTAGCAGGCTTCCTGCAGGGCAGGGAGCCAGATGTGGGGCTCAATCCCAGGACACTGGGATTATGACCTGAGCTGAAGGCCGACATTTAATGACTGAGCCACTCAGGTGACCCTAAATCTAGGGTTCTTAGGGGCTTGCTGGCAGGTTGTTTTAATCTGCCTAACCCTCCATGTGCCTGTCATCCAGTCAGGTTTTTGTCACCTATCTATCACGGTGGGATAGGGTGGAGGGCTCCTTCCAGGGTGGTATAACACTCTTTTAAAGGTGTTTTTCTCTTAGGGTGGTGGGGACCCCTTGTCCCCACCTGCCTTCCTTCCAGCTATCCTTCATCTCCAGTCCTGTGCCAATGGACAGTATGTACTGAGGGAATAGATACCGAGTGAATGCTTCATTCAATGGAAGGATGATTAACATGCAGGCTACTTTACAGAAATATGCAGCAAATCCCTTCCTTTGAACATAAGATAATAGATAAGACTGTTTAATTTTCCTTCTGACTAGATTCTTTCTTATTTTTCATTACTTGTTTTCAAAATATTCTTTAGGTATATCCAGCTAACCTAAAAAGTAGGGACTTAGGAAAAAGACAAAACAATTAAAATCAACAAAACAACATCAAATAATTTTAAAATACACAGGCATCCTATGTTATTCTCTAATATTTTCAAGCCATGTTGCAAATGCACATATCCAAAGCAGTGTAAACATGGGCACAGCTGTGTACAGATTCTCCTATTTGTATTATTTCAAAATAGGTTTTCCTTACACTCTTGAATTATGAATTTAATGCTATACACTAAAACAACTTCATGTGGTGAAATTGACTACATTGTATTTTATAACAGGAAACAACTTTGACTTCAGATGAGAAGAAAAAAATATATGCTTGCAAATTTTGTCTAAACAGTAAGTCATAATTGAATAATTCTGCAATCAAAGAGAAAGAATATTAAATCCTATTACCTTCATTTTCTCTATCAATAATCTGAACATTTCATTTGTGATTTGGGATTCTTTTAAAGTAATAGATGAAGGGCCAAAATCAGCTGAAAAGATACATAAACGTACTTAATGATCCTTGCCATATACACAGCACCTAACATTATAGGAGAGCATTCCTAGAGCCATCCACTGTTTCTAAGGATAAATAAACTCTTTTCAAAAGTGTATTGTATTTGGGTTGATGTCTGCAAAGGTTAAAAACATCAAATTCTGAAATATCATGACCTGACATTAATGACCCAATAATAGGTTGACATTTGCAATTCTTTCTGGGGGGTAATAGCCCACCATATGCAAAGATCAGCTCTGCATTTAGCTGCTTCTCTCAAAGGAAAAAAAAATATGAGTAATAATAGTACAAGAAGGTTAATAACAAGTAAAGACCTAGTACAGCTTTTATCGGTGTGTTTGGAAAATGAACTGAGAATTGCTGTCAACTTGATTGGGAAGGGGAAGGGAAGAATGGATCCATATGGGAGGCATCAGTCAGCTTCCTGTTTTTGTGTGAAGGTGGTTCGCAAGGTTACCTGAGCTGATGCAACATAAAGTTGAAATTTGCATGTCAAAGCTTTGTTCCTTTTGTGAGCTACTGCCACACAAATCATTGGCCCTGGGGTTTAAATTTCACAGATGTCTAAGCTAATTTAAAAATTAAAGTGCAATAATTTGTAATCCACAGTACATCTAATCATTCTGATTTTTCAAAATGTTTTGTTTTGCTATTCTATTTCTACCAGCTAAAATTCTACTTTTTCATAGACTATCTCCATTTTTTCCAGTAAAAGCTAATGTATGCTTTGACAAGAACATTCTTTCTGGGGGCCATTGTATTATTGTTAAGATTCAAAAAGAATAATATTTATTCCTATTCAAAACCAGAACCAAAAATAACTCAGGACTAAGCTGACCATTTCACTCCCTGTGCTCCTTGGGGCGGGGGAGAGTCACTCATGACTGATGGATGCTAGTTCTCTGCCCATGTTACTTATTATTTCAACTACTTCCCAGTTTTCAGAACACATTCCAGGGAATATTTGCACTACATTTTGCTCTATGAATTATTTCATCAAAATTAATGGCTTTACATTACTAGAAAATATCCTAAGATGCAATGCTCCAATAGGCTTATAATGACTTGCTATAGATTATATTTATTAATGTTGCCATAAATTAACATCTTTTCTCAGCAAAGTTGAAAGCATTATGTGATAAAATTTAAAGTTCACAGAAAAGAATTATAAATGTGAAGTAGAATTTTACTCATCCTGATTAGATACACATTTGTAGCGTTACTTCAGTGCACTGAAAAATAGGAAAAGTGAACATTTCTTCTAGTCATCTTTTTTTTCTGCTTTACAACAAATCTATAGGAAGTACTAAAGCAACATTCTAGTGCTTACAGCATTGGGATTAAACCCAATTATGCTGGTTGATTAAATGTTTCAGCTCTTGCCCCCTCTCTTTAAATAAATAGAAACAATTTCATAATTCTGTTTTATTTTTTTTTTCATAACTCTATAGATTTTTTTTTTCCATTTCAAGAGTGTAGAGAATGGGCATGGACCATGGGTCTGGAAACACTTAACAGCTTGAGTGTCCTTGGGCAATGGAGAGGAAGACAAAGTTAATGATTGCACTGAGATTTCATGGTGGAAAATACAGAAATGAATTTTAAACTATGTCACAGGCCAAATCAATCACTTCTATATTTTAAAGTAACGAAAAGATTACTTTCAAAGAAATACACTTGTATTTCCATTAGTTATGTAATTATAGTTATGGGTTATGTTCAAAGATGGTCAAAAATGAGAGTGGCATGTAATCAGTGAAAGGACAAGATTATAAGTCACTTATTTTGCCCAGCTGATGAAAACACTCCTTCAAGTTTCAAAACACATGTAAATATTTATTCTCTTCTATTGTTAATAAAACTCCCATAGAACATCTTGAGAATACATTAAAAATTAATGGCAATTTTTTTTGGCAGTTGATGGTGACTATTATATAATTAAATGTCCAAAAACTATCAGGTTCATAGTTTTGATCACAAAAACTGAACCACAGGAAACTTTTTTCTGATTTCTACAATATGCAAAGGAGTATTCAACAGGTAGACTTTGAACATCTGAACATCTGTTAAGTATAAGAATGTATATAGAACATAAGATCTGATCTATAGGTTGATGGTATTTAGACACTAAAATATTCTTATTTTAGTATGGTCTCTACATACTGTTTCATTAAAACTAATAACATATAAACAAATGGATGCTGAATGAAAATAATAAATTTTTATTTGAGAAAGAAACTGGAATTTATATATCCATCTGGGGTTAGCCAAAGATCCCAGTTCTCTCTCTCTCTCTCAAAAGAAAAAAATGAATGCAAATATTATACCTTTAATTCTTAAATTCAAAAATGCTGCTATTTTGTAGATTGAGGTCTTCTATGTAGAGAATCATGTCACTTACAAATAAAGATGGTTTTACTTCGTTCCCACCTTTCATTTATTTTTCTTGTCTACTGACTATAGATAGGCCTTCCCCTACAATTGTGAATATCTGTGGTGAAAGTTAAAATCTCTGACTTGATCTTAAAAGCAGAACTTTAAGTCCTTCCTCATTGAAGATGTCATCTTTCTATTATGAAAATGTTGAATTTTATAATTGGCGTCTGTTTTTTCCCCTTTGTTCTACAAATATGGTGTATTACATTGATTTCTACTTTTTTTTTTTTGCATTGAAATAACCTTGCATTCTTGAGATAAATCCTACTCAGTCACAGTGCATAATCCATTTGATGTTCTGTCAAATAGATTTGACTGAGCATTTTAGTCTCTATATTTGTAAGAAATATTCTGTTGTTTTCTTGTGGCGTCTTTGTTGGACTTCAGTAGCAATGTAATCTGGCCTTATACAATATTGAAGGAATTTTTTTTTGAAAGTTTGAATAGAGTTTGTTTTAATTACTTAAAAGTTTGTTATAATTCATCAGAGAATCCGTCTGGTCCTGACCTATTACTGATTATTGATTCAATCTCTTTATTATAAATGTATTGAGATTTTTCTTCCTGAGATAGAATTGAGTGGTATGTTTCTAAGAATTCACCCTTTTTTTCTAGATTATTTACTAATTTATTGCCAATACAATTGTTCATAGTATTCTTATAATCCTTGTAATTTCTGTAAGTTTGAGAGTTAATGTCCCCATTTTCATTTCTGGTTTTAGTTGTGTCTTCTCTTTTCTCAGTCTAACTAAGGATTTCTCAATTTTGTTGATGCTTTCAAGGAACAACATTGGTTTTGTATATATTCTCTATTTTTCTATTTTAGTTATCTCTCTTTTAATCTTATTTTGTTCACCCTACTTAGTTTGCTCTTTTTTCTAGTTTTTTACAGTATAAAGTTAGGTAGTTGATTAGAAGTCTTACTTTTTAATGTAAGCTCTTAACTATAACTTTACTTTTAAGCAATGATTTTGCAGCATCTTGTAAGTTTTGGTATGCTGTGTTTCTGTCTTTAATCATCTTAAAGTATTTACTCATTTTTCTAGTTATTTCTTCTCTGAGCCTGTTATGGGCTGAATTATGTTTCCCCTCATACACACACTCCAAAATCATATGTTGAAATCCTAGCTCCCAGTACCTTAAAATGTTACTGTAACTGGAGACAGGGACTTTAAAGAGGTAATCAAGGTAAAATAAGGTCATTTGGGTAGGCTGTCATATGCCTACAGTTCTTCTAAGAGGAAATAAGAGCATCAACAGACAAAGGGAAGACCATATGAAAACAAAAGATGGCCACCAACAAGGCAGAGAAAAGAAAACAACTCATTGTCTTTGTAATCTTGGACTTAACACTCTCCAGAAATGTGGGAAAGTAAGTTTCTATTGATTCACTCAGTCTGTGGTACTTTGTTAGGACATCCCTAACAACCTAACACAGACTGTTTAAAAGTGCATTAGGGGTGCCTGCATGGCTCAGTTGGTTAAGCGACTGCCTTCAGCTCAGGTCAGGATCCTGGAGACCTGGGATCGTGCCCCACATCGAGCCCCACATCGGGCTCCCTGCTCAGCGGGAAGCCTGCTTCTCCCTCTCTCACTCCCCCTGCTTGTGTCCCCCCTCTGGCTGTGTTTCTCTCTGTCAAATAAATAAATAAAATCTTTTTTAAAAAAAAGAGTGCATTAATTTCCATGTATTTGTGAATTTTCCAGTTTTCTTGTAGTACTTGCTTAAGTTCATTTTGATCAGTGAAGATACTTTATATAAGCAGTATAAGCAGTTTTATTTAAATTTAAGACTTGTTGGGGCGCCTGGGTGGCTCAGTTGGTTAAGCGACTGCCTTTGGCTAAGGTCATGATCCCGGAGACCCGGATCGAGTCCCACATCGGGCTCCCAACTCAGTGGGAAGCCTGCTTCTCCCTCTCTCACTCCCCCTGCTTGTGTTCCCTCTCTGGCTGTTTCTCCCTGTCAAATCTTTAAAAAAAAAATAAAAATAAATAAATAAATAAATTTAAGACTTGTTTAATGGTCTAACATATTGTCTATCCTGGAGAACACTCCATGTACACTTGAGAAGAATGTGTATTTTGTTGTGTAGAGTGCTCTGTGTCAGTGCTATTATTTCTAGTTCTATCCCCTACTATAGAACTGTCATGTTTTTTAATTTTGTTAATGTGTATCTCCTGTATATTGAGGCTTTGCTATTTGAGATATATATGTGAGATAGATACAGTCAACATATATAAACAAACATATAAAAATATATAAATATATAAATATGTAGTTGTATTAGCTTCTTGATGAATCAGTACACTAAATAAGCATCCCATTGCCCTCTGACCTTCACAGTTTCTGATGAGAAATGGGCTGTTAATATTATTATTATTAAAGTTCCTTTGTACATGGTGAGTATGGTTTCTTGGTGTTTTTGAAGATTTCTCTTTGTATTTGGCTTTTAATGATTTGATTAAAATGTGTTTCAGTGTGGATCTTTGAATCTATCCTTCTTTTTGGACATTTGATAACATAAAAATGAAGGTCACAATGTTATAAATTAGCCCTATGAAAACATTTCACTTTTATATCATGTATGTCATGATGTTTGTTAATAATTCTATCAACTAAAAAAAATAATTTTATCAACTAACAAACTTTTGATTATATACCAGACTGTTAGATAAATGTTACAGATAGCTCAAAAGTAATCATAGTACATCTATAAGGATTACAATTTAACCCTTAGCATTTCTTCTAAATTTTATCAACTTAATAAAAAGATAGATATGTCAAGATAAAAAGCAACACTGTCTTATTTCCCACACTAATAGAAAAAGAACAGTGAAATATACCCTTATGAATGTAGTTTTCAGAATACTCATGAATGGCCTGAAGATTCCATAAAAGAATTCTCAAGGCTTCCTAAAAAATTCTTTTGAATTTTATAATCATAAGTCTTAGATTGCTTTTAAATTGTTGCAGGAGAAATTTAGCAAGAATTGGAAACTAGTTAAAAAAGTATCCACATGGGTGCCTGTTGGCTCAGCGGGTTAAAGCCTCTACCTTCAGCTCAGGTCATGATCTCAGGGTCCTGGGATCAAGGCCCACATGCATGGGGCTCTGCTCGGTAGGGAAACTGCTTCACCTTCTTTCTCTACCTGCCTCTCTGCCTACTTGTGATCTCTCTCTCTCAAATGAATAATAAAATCTTTTTTTTTTCTTAAAGTATCCACATACATCCTTCTACATACATATTTTATGGTATAGAATAATATTAAATATTTTTTAAGGTGGCATTTGGGATATGCTCTGATAGTACTATAAAATGTGAAGTGCTAGACAATTTTAAGATAAATTAATTCAAAATAATATTGTCTAGAACTTTTATAAAGTCAAGGCTACAAGTATGTAGAGTTGGTAGTTGATTACACAACATATCTTTGCCCATTGCTATGGAGTCAAGACTCTTGCTGAGCAATCTGAACCTCTCATGTAACCAGTTAATATGAGAAATGGATTTTACTTACATTATTTTGATTTGTAGAACTTTTCAATGGATGTAAAACATAATTACTGTAAAACCTTTTATTTGGCACACTTTCTGATTAAAACTAAATATTAGCAAAATTTTTAAATACATATTCAAATGAGCTGTGACTGAAATTGGAAATCATTTAATTAAATTCCATTAGAATTTTAGGATTTTGTTTTCTAGTACTTTAAGTTATGGAATTGTAAAGGCTGTTTTTAATTTGTACATTTGAAAAATAAGTGATAGATAGTATACTGACATTCAAATGCCTTTATTTTTTATTTTGTCCTATATAGCTATTTTAAGGCCATAGTTCCACACTTCAGAGCATTCCACATAATAGACCATGGTTATCTTAAATAATTTCTGTAGTAATGAAAATCTTTTGACAGAGCTGATATGCTTAGGAGCAAGTCTTTGATGGTTCGTTATATATTTTAAAAAAAAAGTGCAACATTAGGGTGATATCCATGCTTCCAAAAGTGTAATGACTATAAATAATGGCTGTAATTAAGATTCGGATTTATAAATGTCCATTTCCAATATCAACAATTCCTTTTAAATGTAAGTACTAATATCTCTAAGAAAAATCTTAACGATTATAACACACTCCTACTTTAAAAAATTGCATTTTATAAAGGTAGGGTGGAGACAATAAAATATTTAATAAATATAGTATAAACTTAGAGATTTTATCTTTTTCTCCCAGAAGATCATCTATAACCATATTTGATTATTTCTGGAGCCTAAAAAAGTGACAGGATTACTCTTCTAGTTTAAAAATTTAAGTAACTGTTTTCATCTTTTGTATCTGAAATTATGTGCACATTTAACTCACTAAGAAATCGTTAGTAATGATTGCTTTAAAGTGGATTTTATTGAAGAATAGGGGTCTTTTATATTACTATTGCATACCTAGTAGAGACTTTTAAGCTTAGTATGATTATGTTGTATCATTTTTTATGATATGTAAATTATATAGTCAGCCTAAGGCTTATGAAAAAGCCAGTTTGTGAAATTGACGTTTTGTAAAGCATGCTCCTCACTTAATTTGCCCACCCTGGAACCAAATTTTAAAGTGTGATAACATATTTGTAATACCTGGAAAGATTGTTTTTTAAATCACACTCTTCCTGAAAACAGCTGATTAATCACTCACAAAAGAGTGAAACTCTATTTATTTGAGTTTCAAACCACATAAAGCTGAAATTCCTTATTATTTTTTGAAGACAGGTTTTTCTGGAAGCACACCTTTCATGTGCAGAGGACTGTAAATCAAAGGGTATCATGTTAAAGTGTTTTGACGGACTACATACAGCACAATAGTGGGAAAAGTTTATATAAAGACAAACCCATGCCCAAAACCTGTTGCATCAATTTCTCTGATTTTTTAAAGATTATATTTATTTACTTTGACAGAGAGAGAGATCACAAGCAGGTGGAGAGGCAGGCAGAGAGAGAGGAGGAAGCAGGCTCCCTGCTGAGCAGAGGGCCCGATTAGGGACCTGGATCCAGGACTCTGAGATCATGACCTGCACCTAAGGCAGAGGCTTTAACCCAATGAGCCACCCAGGCACCCAACTTCTCTGATTTTTAACTCCTCTAGAGAATCTGGAATCCCTCCATTTTCTTCTGCCTTACTGTTGAATACATAAGTCACCATCTCTCAAACTTGAGCTACAGTAGAACCACCTGGAAAATCTAAGATAAGTCATATGAGTTTTGCTAGCTTAAGTCTAAGTAACAGTTATGCCCTGAGAGAAAGATCCTAGCCTTCTTTACTGGAACTAGTAAAAAGCTGGATTTCTGGCTAATTATGATTGTCCTTGTGGTTTCAACAGCAATGAAGTCTATTATTTTCCTCTTGAAGCATCAGAGTAGCCTAGTCGCACATAGTCGAAGGAAAGGGAGAGACTTTTAACATGCTGCTAAAAGGAATTAACTTGTCTGGAAATAAAACCTCCCTTTTAGCCTAAAAGAAATATTGAAACCAAGAAAAATAAACAGGCTCTTTTGAAATATCAAACTGAGTCTTCATTCCTAATAAATTCTATTTTCTCAAATGGTAGGTCATATAATCATCTGCTACACAGCAGTCAATAATGAGGGGGTTTTTTTGTTTTTGTTTTTGTTTTTTTAAGTCTTGGAAAGATGGAGGCTCTGGAATCCCTGTTGTTGGAAATAGGAGAAGGGGCAGTGCCAAGACATGTAGAAAGGTACTTGAGAGTCTAGGTAAGCTTGTAGGTGATAAGGATATGTTGGTTGGCACTAAAGTATATTACATTGGGTAGCAAGAAAAGACTTGGAGAACTTGGTCCCTTATAAAATTGAGATTCTTCACTGGCTAGCTTTCAGACCTAGTTCATGTTGATTAACCTATCCATAACTTAGTTTGTTCACTTCCTTGTGAGCACAATGCATCTTCTGCTCCATCGGGTTTAGGGATTATATATGAAAAACTGGTCACACTTCTATAAAGTTCTATATAAGCCTAAGATGCTATTTTTATTGATGTGACTGTAACAGTTTAAATTTTAACTTAAGTAGAACAGATCTATTATGTACAGATATGTATAAATTCTGAATATTAACATATTTACAGATAAGTCTACATTATATAAATATGAAACTATATATGTAATATACTTATCTAGATATTTAATATAATATACATCTATATATGTAGAATATATAAATTTTCATATGGAGATGGATATATATGAGTAGATATGAATTTCAGTCTCTGAAATAGAATAAATAGTATTCTATAGATTAATCTTCCATTTAAAACATTGCAAGTACAATGTTGGCACTAATTTTCTGCACTTTAATTACTGTTGCACTTAATATTTATTTTTTCTGTTCTGTTGTTTGAGGACAGTTGAGCAAGATAATGCCCATAGGGAGAAGAATAAAGTACAATTGTTGACATGGATTTTTTTGAGTGCTTCTATGCTCATGAATGAAATGAGCTCGGTGTAATTGCTGTAGTGGAAATTGTGAAATTGAATGGTGCCCTTGGATATAACCCAGATGTAAACCTCATTTTGTTATAGTAGTTTGCTTTAAAGCAAACCAAGAATCAAAGAATTACATTTTAAACTGAGTATTGTACTTATTTTTACTCTACTTTTTGTATTACTAAATGCTTTGTTGGACTGTTTCTTTAGAAATGATTAAATTCAATATATGATAATATAGTAAGTTTTATGATTATAATAACTGTCTTTTTTTTGGTGACTAAGATTAGTTAACAAGAACATTTTCTTGTCAGTGTTTTATGATAATAAGATTTGACCAACTGCATATTTATGCTGCATAACATCACGTGGACTATTACCTCTTTATTTACTTATGTTAATGCAAAGTATTTTGAGTCCTTAGGGAATTACACCAAAAACATTTTCCAGAAACAGTTGCTAGCTCCTTAAAATCTCAGTTTCATCTCTTTCAGTAAAACCCACCCTCCTATTACCATTATGGAAGGATCAGACTAAAGAGGAAGCTCCTGGTTTTTTTTTTTTTTTTTTTTTTTTTTTAAGATTTTATTTATTTGACAGAGAGAAACACAGCCAGAGAGGGAACACAAGCAGGGGGAGTGAGAGAGGGAGAAGCAGGCCCCCCGCTGAGCAGGGAGCCCTATGTGGGACTCGATCCCGGGTCTCCAGGATCATGACCTGAGCCAAAGGCAGTTGCTCAACCAACTGAGCCACCCAGGCGCCTCGAGGAAGCTCCTGTTTATTGTTACACTGTGATTCTACCTTTTCCATTTCAAAACCCTAATTCCTGTTTTCCCAAATTATCTTTCCAGTTATGATCTAGAATTTATTTCTGTTTGTAATTGATGCTTCTATTTTCTCTATTTTTACCTTCTAGTAGTTGTATTATTTTCTCTGGTTTCTTTCCTACCATTGGGAAGCATATGGATACTAGAACAGGTCTTGGATGGAGCAGTCCAACAGAGAGTTGTGGGAGCTTGATTGTGTTTGATACTTCTTTTCAGGAGAGGCAAAAAAAATTAAAAAAATAAAAAATGCCCTGACAGAGTCTCAGTGAGAGTGTAAAGGATACCTGAGTGTTACACTTGTTAGAGAAGTTAAGTGAGTTACTCTAGCCAATAAAGGTTTATGTTCGTAATTTAAGGACAGGTGCAGAATGTCTAGTTCTGAAATGATCCAAACTCAAAGTCTAAGAATTCAAGCATTCAGGGTAGGAATGAACAGATGTTAGGATTCCAAATGGAGAGGTAGCCCTTAAGGAATGTTGGGATTAATACTGAAAATCTAAGAAACATGAATGTAGATGGCCAAGTAGATAGTAGATAGACCATTAGAAGCAGGGAGATAGATCATCAGAAGCAATTAACAATGACAGGGGGACAGGGGCCAAAATTTATCGGTTGAGGTCACTGATGATGAAAGACCTGATATTGACCATCAAGGATTCGGTCCAAATCAGGAAACATTGTTCAAAAAGAAACCAAGAACAGCTTATTAGGCAGGATCTGAAGCCATACCCCCAGGTCATTATGCACAAAGAATCAGAGACCCGAGAGCGGATGACTAGAAAGTGATAGATACCTACTTAGTGTTTGATAAATTATTCCATTCATCCAATCAACGGGTGGTTGTATACATTGCAGCAGACCCTCTGGTAGTTTTGAGGTCACAACAGTTAGTGAGCAGGTTCCTCAGCCTCAGCTACACACATTGTGTGTGGGGGGGCAGATATATAACTTCACAGCACTGGGGGAAAAAAGTGCTAATGGAAGACTATAAATGTGTTAAATATAAATGTGTTCTATATATGCTGTACCCCCTCAGCTTTTATATAAGTTCTGTTCTATTTACTCTTGAGTTACAGTGAATACACATCAACTGAATAACTTGTCTAACTTCATGATACCTATAAAACTTGAACCCAATGACTTAAGAGCTTCACTCCAGGTACTGGGCTTTCCAAGATTTTAAGGCAAAGGGTTAATGTGACCATGTGATTTCAAATTTAATATTTCTTAGAACACAATTTTTAGGGGCGCCTGGGTGGCTCAGTTGGTTAAGCAACTGCCTTCGGCTCAGGTCATGATCCCGGAGACCCGGGATCGAGTCCCACATCGGGCTCCCTGCTCGGCGGGAAGCCTGCTTCTCCCTTTCTCACTCCCCCTGCTTGTGTTCCCTCTCTCGCTGTGTTTCTCACTGCCAAATAAATAAAATCATAAAAAAAAAAAACACAATTTTTAGAAGGTAGTAAATAGGTAGACCATCTCATCATCTTTACTGTAATTCTCGTTGTATATTGTGAAGAGAAAAGTCCCCTACACATTCTATATTTGAGTAGCCAGAGATAACTTAAATTTTTCAATTTATGTTAAATATCCACATTTAAATGTACAATTCTTCAAATTTTTTGATAATTTTCCTTTAAATATATTCTTTGGGAAGATTACAAATTTGTGTTTTTGTAATGCTATATAATTGGAGCATTTGGTTTTTTTTCTTAGATTTTTTTTTTTTTTTTTTTTTTTT
>PITA01009287.1:0-60880 GCA_004023965.1 Spilogale gracilis | reverse complement strand
CAGAAGCAGATGCTTACTGACTGAGCCACGCAGGAATCCCACCAGCTGTGACTTTTAAAAGCCAGTTTCAATTGAGTAGTGAAATTGGAAACTGGATTTTAAAGATGCTATTGAGTAAATGAACAATAAGAAATTCACTGTGAATAGATCAGTGTTTTTCAAACTTTGGGTTTTATTGATTGATTGATTGCAAAGATGGAAGAGTGTGTGTGTGTGTGCATGTGTGAGAGAGAGAAACCCTGAAAATGGTACGAAGTAAAACTTATTCTTCCCCTCTCTTCCTAGTTCTCAGACTTAGGATGTATAGGATGTAATTTGCAAACTAGAGGCAGAGCATACCTTTAAGATGTTTAAAGAGGTAAGAGAGGAAAAAGTATAAGAGAAACAGGAGCACAAAGGATGCACAGTAAACTGGAAGGAGTAGAAGAACTTGAAGGATCCTCAGAGATAACTTTAGTCAAGAGAAGGCATCATGGAGGGGTAGCCTCATGGAGACTCCACTCCAGCCAGGTCTATCCTTACTTCTCTTAAAGCTAATCCTGCCCAAATTCTACTGTCATTCTCGATCTAAACAGAAAGCACATAATGAATGGTGGCCCCAGAAGGCCTTACCCTTGGCATAAGATTATTTATTATCTCACCTTCACCTATTGCATTATTATTGTGCATTTGAGCTCAATTGTTCGGTCTCTGGGACCAATTAATTTAGAGGAGCAGAACACAGATTTTTGGCTTTATGTTTGTTTTGATAAAGATCTTATGGTAGAGAGCAGAATCAAAGTCAACGGAGGAGAAATCACAAGATATTGAAAATGCCTGCTATTTAGCTACTTGACTTCATTTTAAAATTTAACTTTTCATAGGAAGATGAAATTTGTATATTTCTTCAGACCATTAGACTGTTCCTATAAGACCTACATGCTGAAAAGTAAACATGTTTGTGAAATTTGTGTTTTATTTTTTAAACATATATCTTTTTTATGCTTATACTCAAAATTCTCGGTCATCCCTATATTTACACACACACACACACACACACACACACACATAAATCTAAAAATTTATCATTCTCCATTTTGATCATGGCCAAAGAAATTTTCCTTTCCTAGAGCACAAACTTGTGTAAAACAAGATTCACAATCCTTCCCTAAAACTGAGGCAGGCAGGTATTGGGATGAGGGGAGGTGAAGACAGAAAGCACAGGAAAGGAAATCTACACATACAGAGAACCTAAAATAATACCTCCAAACAGTATATCCACATTACAGATTGAATAATAAGGCAGCATGGGGTTAAATATCTGGCCAGTCTCTCTTTTGCCATCTAGGGAGGAATAAATATTTTCAGAAAGCCTGTGTTGACCATCTGTGTGGGAGAACATTTTTGCCAGGCAGAGAGTGACAGCAGAGGATTTACTTTAAATTAAGTCTCTTTTCAATCAAACGTGTTGTTCATATAGATCTTTTTCAAGGTAATCACCAAGTCGTCCAAAAAGTATAGTAAGGTGGTTAAAAGCCTGGTCTGTGGAATCAGAAAAAAAAAAAAAAAACAACAACAAAAAAACCAAACCCAGTGCCTTGGGTTTCTAATAATTCCTTTTTTAATCTAGAATGAAATGATTCTTTCAAATGTTTCCTTTATACAGTGGAAATTATAAAACTGAGTTTATCAGCATTAAATAACAAGGAAAGTGCTCACACTATGACTGGTAGACAGAATGTTCAACAAGTATTACTGTGATAAAGGGGTAAGACCATGATTAGGAGTGACATTTTATTTTGGCTTTCATATGTGATTGCTATCTTTCTAATGTACTGCCCCAATTTTTTTACCATCTGCTAGTTTACATTTATTAAGCACCTTCCTATGGAACTCAAAGTATATGAGAGCAGTGACCATGTTCTCAAGGAATATGTTCCAGTTGGGAAAATGAATGTATATCTATAATAACTAAAAGTTCTTGCACAATGTATAAGAATGGTACAGAACATCTTTGCAAATAGAGATTGAAGATCTTTAAGAACTCAATAAAGTTTTTTGACAGGGCATGACCATTTCATATTTAGTTATCTTTTTTAATTCCCTATGTAGATGGTTTATTCAATTCCATAAAGGTTTGGAAAAAGAGATTCACTAGGAGATTCTGATATTGACTTTGGGGAGGGTTCTTACGTTTCTTTTTAATAATCCTCCCATATCCTTTTCAGTGTTTCTTCTTTCTTAGCACAAAGCAAGTTATGGTTCAATTGACTTTCTGTCTACTTAATAAATATTGATATATTGGATGCATTTGAGCATGGCCATGCGTGATCCATCTTTAAAGGTAGAGTCATTATTCAGGGAGGTTGCAATTTATTTATTCCTCATTCATTCTCTCATCTTTTGAGAGGGATCATTATGCAAATATTGAACACATTCATGCAATGAAAAACAAAACAGAACACTAGCTTTTTAATAGCTGTTGAAAACAAGATAGGATCCACAGCAGAATGGAGTGAATACAGACCCTATTGTGCACATTGTATTAGTATATTTTCTTTCGATAATAGGAAAAGGTAATTGAAGGTAAAATGTGCAATTTGCTGATTGTAAGAGCTGCAGCACAGTACAATGACTGAGGAAACAACATATATATTTCCTTCTACTGGGAATCTACAGTCACAAGATTAATGACTCAATCCTGAATAGAACAAACTTATCACATCTCAAGGTTTGTTTCAGACACCTAAGAATTCATGATTTGTATATATTAATTAAATAATTGGATTCTTAGGTATATTATAAGAATAGAACAATTAAAATGTGTTTACATGTAGACATATTTAATCTGTTATTGCTATCACACTATTCTCAGTTCAGGCCACTGGATAAATACTGTTTAATTCATTTACCTATTGGCCAGTAATTAAGAAACACACTTTAAAAAATATTCTTAAAACATGACCTCTTAAATCCCCTATAAATAGCAGTGGTTGTTATTTCTCTATTTTTTCCCTTGACTTTGATGCATTTGAATGAGGCAGCTTTTCTGCTGTATTATGTACTCACAGGCTGGGGTCTTGAGAACAAAATTGCATCACACTTTTGCATTGAATCTACCTCCATATTCCTCATTCTATATTTATTGATACTCATCTATATTTATTGATCATCATCAGAAAAAGTTGTCTATTTTTACCAAAAATTTAGTCTAGAGCTATGGTGCCACCTTTCCGGAAAGCCAAGGCACGGCTTCAGAACCGGCAATACATTTTCATTCCATGCAAATTACCTTAGAAGGCCTTCACAAAACCATCCGCAGCTGGAGTCCTGTGAAAGCAGACCAGTAGGACATTCAAATCTGTACTTTATCTGTGAATTAGTCATGTTGTAGAAAGGATAGATTTTCCCAAGCGCTTTATGCTTATTTACCTTCTCTCATTTTCTGGTTCTGAAGCTATTAAGATCATATTTTTCTATCCTCCTTACTGTCTTTTTCTAAGACTTCAATCTCATTTTTTTCCAATTGCAATATAAAGAGGTTGCAAATAGATAGGAAGATGTAAAAATCATTGAATTTGTGCTTCGTATACAAATAACTGTGTTATAGGGAAGAGATGGTGAAAGGCTATCTGGTAATTTATACAGATAGCATTGATAATGAATATTTTGAAGGAAACTTTGAATGAATAAATGCTTGGTTGATTATCCTAGTTGAATGCATCATGTCATTATTCCATGAATAACTCTTGTGTTTAATAGGAATTAATTTTCAGGCTTCAAATGTTAAACTAGCCTGAAATTTAAAATAGAAAATTAAAAGAGGGGAAAAAAATTAAATGGTTCACATAGAAAAAGGCCATTTGATTTTTTTAAAATAAACTAAGGAAGAACAATAGTTGAAAATTCATAAATACAAGGCATACATATGGAAATCCATGTAAGAGTAATAGAGAATAATTCTAAAATATAAAAGTTACATTGTAACAAAAAATAAACTCATTATTAAAATATTTGTAGGCAGCAAACATGTACTTGGAACCATCAGAGCCACTGAAAATAGATCAGTGAATAAGACATAAATGACCCTGTCTTCATTAGATTGACCCTCTATTAGAGGAATTAGGCATTTTAAAAGTAAACACATCATTTAATGACTTATGGTACATGTTATAAAGGAGAAAGGGAAGGAATAGGAGATTTTGATTCAGTTTTAGTGCTGGTGATTTGTTCCTGAGGAAATACCCTTTGGATGAGATCTGGTGGGTGGAGATGGTGTGTGTGTGTGTGGGGGGGGGCAAGTGGGAGATGAGAGTAAGTCAGGTGATAAAGGGACAGCCAGTCACATCATTGTGACTCTATAAAGGACTTTGGTTTTATTCCAGGAGCAATGGGAAGTCATTAAAGAATTTTAACCATCACAGTGGCAAGATCAGATTTGCTTTTTGAAGAGATGACTTGGACCTCTGTAGGACTAGATTAAGTTTAAACATTGTAAATCTTCAAAGGATATGACTTTCAAAGCCTTTCTTGTACTCCTCTTTCTAGGATAGCTCCAATTTCTTCATTTTTCCACTTTAAGAGATGTTGAAGGTATGTGTGCTGTAAGAAAACACTAATATACGCAACATGTGATTGAGAAGAAAAAAAAGTTGCAGGAGTGTATCAAAATTAAGCAGTTTATGCACAACTAAGGCCCTATATATATTACATAATATTTTAAAAGCTAAACAAATTTTAACAGTACCTACTGCAAAGAAATAGAAATTTACCCTCCTAGCTATTTTCAAAGTTACAATACTGTTCTACTAACAGTACTTGCTATGTGTTCATTAGATCCTCAGAACTTAGAACTTAACTCGTCTTGTAACTGAACCAATATTTCCTCTTGTCTGTTCCCCATCTCCTAATCCCTGGCAACCACTTTTTTATTACTCTCTGGTTTAATTAGTTTTCCTAAAATCCCCATACAAGTGCTATCCTATGGTATTTGTCTTTCTGTATCTAGCTTATTGCAGTTAGCAATGTCCTCCAGGTTTTATCCCTATTGTTGCAAATAGAAGAATTTCTTTCCCTTTTATGACTGAATAATATACCATTTTATGTATGTATATATACAAGATTCCCTTTATTAATCTATCATTAGACATTCAGTTTGTTTTTATAACTTGGCTATTGTAAATAATGCTACAATGAACATGGACTGTAGGTATATCTTGGAGATACTGATTTTGCTCCTTGTGGGTATATACCCAGAAGTGGTATTGTTAAATCCTATGGTAGTTCTATTTTTAATAATTTGAGGTAACTTCATACTGTTTTTCATACTGGATACACCAATTTATATTCCCACCAGTGGCATACAAGTGTTTCCTTTTCTGTACCTCCTAGCCAACTCTTGTTATCAACATATTTTCATAATTTAAGTAATTGCTTGATACTTTGCACTGAATATTCATTAATAGAATAAAATTCATTGACTTATTTTTAAAATTCCTTTTGTATTTTAATCATGAAATTACCCTTTATTGACATAATTTTAAAGTGACAGGTTAATCTTCATGTCACATTAGAAAAATAGAATTGTTCTGTAAACATAATTTTGTCTTTAATTTCTGTTAACAAGTAACATTTCTGTTTTATGACTTTAATCTCAAGTTAAATTTTAAAAATGTTTTTTCAGCTCTTGATTATAATATCCAGTACCTAGGTTGTTTCTAAAATATATGTGTGGTAAAGGAATTTATTATTCTAATTCGGATTAGTAACAAATTCCAATACTATTGATTAATTTCAGAAGGCCTAGTTTTTGAGGAAACAGGTTTCATGTAGTAACTCCCCAAATTATTTTAATGTTGAGTTAACAATATTGATCATGTGCTTCTGCATATAAAGAGTAAATTTTCTAAAAGAAACATTACTGTCATTCCACTTAAAATGGGAATTCTAAATGTTTTTGACCAAAGAAACTTGACTGAGCATGGGGGCGGGGGGTGGGAGGGCAGCAGTAAGAGCCAGAAAATAGAATTGTCACACAACTGCAGATACAAGCATTTTCTTCCAGCGACTGAGGTTATTGAAGTAAAAATTCATGCCAGTTCTCCACTCCCCAAAGAAAAATATAGCAATATTATTTCCTGGGAACAATGCTGAGTAGAGTAACAGATTTTTTAAAAAATCTTTATCTATTTAGTACCATTTATACCTGAAAGTTACACAGTTTCAAAATTTTACCCAAAGAAAGTCCTTCTGCACTTCAGACAATTGCAAATAATTTGTGACAAAGCGGCACAGGAAAAATGAGGGAAAATGAAAAGATACATCATATTGATTTTGTTTTTAAAGTCTACTGTTTGCAGAAGTTGAAGTTCTGCTTTTTGCTAATTGTCCCAGAAGTCAAGGTTTCTCTTACCTTGGCCTACAGAAGACCTCAGACAACCAATGTCTACTTTACCTGAGCTGTGATATAGAGGATGTGTTAGTCAAGTTGTTGGATTGGATTCTGCCCTAAATCCCTGGTCTATTTTTATCACCTTCAACTAAGTGAGATCAAAGACCACTCCTGCCCCAGACTTCATCCATTTTTCTTAATGTTTAAGGGCCCAACCTGGAACCAGACAGATTTCTATTTTGACACCTTTCCCTATTCTTACAATCTTCAGCCCTTACTTCCACTTTATTGTTTATAGGAAAATGGTCTTTGTGCATCAAAGAGAAGAAACTTAGAGAGATTTTCCCATATCCATTTGTAGTACTAACCTGGATAAATTTGAACTTCTTGCCTGAACCATCTAACCATCTTTAA
This sequence comes from Spilogale gracilis, assembly GCA_004023965.1. NCBI lineage: Eukaryota > Metazoa > Chordata > Mammalia > Carnivora > Mephitidae > Spilogale > Spilogale gracilis. The sequence goes on along the minus strand of PITA01009287.1, from coordinate 54,096 downwards.
GCCAATCTTAAAATGAATCCTTCCATCAGTGAGATACTAGCTCAGAACACTAATTACATTTATGAAAAGGATGCATATGTAAACTCTTTTTTTATATGTAAACTCTTGACATCAGAGTTTAAAGGATTTTTTTTTTTTAGTGAAGTTTTTCTGAGGCAAATGGAGAGGTGAATTCTATCACATGCCATGTTCAATACTTCCTAAAATTTCTTTTCAATGGTAACTGCTCTGTCCTGAATTTTCTGGAAGCAAGGGTAGCTAGACCTTTGTCAGGTACCTTTTGGCACTCTTGTCTCTCTCTCAATCCCTTTTGTCACAGCTTCTGTATCAGTTTCTTGTACCTTTCAGGCTTTCAAGAGAGCCTCAAGTTTTGTACCCCAGGGCTGCAAAAGAAAACCCAGACCTACTGAAATCACTGCAGCAGAATAATTTTCTGCCATTAGACACACTCGCAAGAGTTAGAGCAAGAACAATATAAGCGACTACTAGTTTGCTGGGTGAGAGATACTGTGTGAAGTAAATTTACACATGGCACTTATTGAATAGCAACTATGAATTTTAAACAAGCATCTATTCATTCCCCACTTATCTATTTTTTTCTATTAAACATACACTTTTAGGCATTCTATGTGTATCACAGCGAGCGACATGCAGGAAAAATGCAATTCTACTGGACTAGTGAGGCAGAACAGGTTTCTATATGAACACAGAAAATACTCTCACTCCAGGAGGTATGGGAAAGAACCATAAGCTGACACTTGGTAAATAAGTAAAAATTATCCAGATGAAGACCAGAGAGAAATTGAAGAGGTGGTCAGAAGAGTGTTACAAAGTGAAAGCAATTGTTTGAAAACATAATGATAAGGGGGAAAATATCCTCAAAACACAGGGCAGTAAAGGAACACATAATAGTAATGAGATGGCTACATAGAAAGCTGATGAGAGAGACATTGAGGGATGGGAGAAATGATAAAATGGCTCATATTATATATCAAAGACTTCGGGTTTTAGCCTGAAGTCAATAGAACATTAATTTAGGTTTTAGATTCAAGGATGATGTAATCAGATGCAATATAATCAAATGGCCTTACCTTCTGCATTAGGATATGCTGCAAAAGGAACAAGTGGAGGAACAAATTCTTTTTGAATGTTCTGGAAAAGTCCAGGAATAAGACGGTGGTTACCTGGACTAGATAATCAGAAATGTAGTAGAAAAGAATGAACAGACTAGTGAGATTTTGAGGATGTGCAGGTAAGATAAATTGGGTAGACTCCTAAGTAATCTCTTTCCAGGTAGGGGTAATTGGATAAGGATTTACTCCCAAGTTTCAATTTTAGCCTCTTGAAAGCTTTTTTTTTTTTTTTTTTAACTGACTTTTCACATTACCGAAACAATGGACTTACCAGATCTCCCTGTTCAGTCTGGAAACGTTCAGACTCTTGTCCTTAGTGACTTGAATGTCAGAGTTAGAAGAGTCCCTTTTCGTTTCTTCCTACCCTCTTGAATGCTTTCGGGATCTTGTTGGTCATGTGTACTAATAGTACAAATGACTAGGTTCGTGGAACATATAAACTTGGAAGAAGAAAGATTGAAGAGCGGTGTTTCCATTAACACTAAAACTTTAATTTTGGATCAGTTCAGAAAAGGTAAACTACTAAGATAATTTTGTTGAATGAGAAAAACAATGAGTAAATATCTAAGAACTCCCACTTATATTAATTTTAAATATTTTAATCTATGCTGTATTTGAAAGAAAATAGAAAAAGTAGATGTGTTGAGCGTGAGGTTTATGTACAGGAACTCAGTGAAAATACTCCCAAAGAGAAAGGCTTGACCTTATTTTAAGGGACTAATAAACATACTTTCACATGTTTACAGTAAAACTGGAAAGAACAAGTTATTTGTGTATGATACTTACATAATTCCCCGTTTTGACAAATTTTTATTAACTCTACGGGTAGGTTCAGATAGCATTATATTAGGAGATTTTTAATTGTATTTAAAATATTTCTTCCTGTGATTACATTTCTTTTTATCACATCTCAATCTGTGTATAATACTAAGAAGTCAATGATCAGTAAGCTATTTTAACATGAAACCAAGGAAAATAAAAATCAGAATGGGAACTATATAGACTCAGAAAAATGAACATTGACCATACCACCACCTTGCCATCCAATCAATGGCTGGGTTTTATTTTTAAATATCTACAGGCTACTTATATAGAAAAAGAAACCATTGATTTTCTTATAAAGTAGGAAGAAAGGTAATACAAAAGAATGGGGTATATGCAGATAACTGCTTTCTTTAATGTAGCATTTCTTTTAGCTTTTAGCATTAATTAAAGTCCTATTTTATACATCCATTTTTTTAGCATTCAATAAAATGACATTTTAGGCATGGAATGACAGCTACCTAAGTGTTTATATAAGCTATTTTTTACATAAATAGATTTCTGTAAAAAATATATATATAATAAAACTAAAGACATAGTATGAGTTTTGAATATCTATCAATCTAATGTATGAGCACTGAAGCTCTAATAGATTCAAATTAATGTTAAATGCACAAGGAATTTATATTTTTCCAAGAATAGAATTGCATTTGATAGAGTACTTCTACTTATAGTAGAAAATGTTGCATATATATCTGTATAAATCAGTTTTAGAAAATTTTTTCTAGAAAAGGACAGGAGTTCATGATCAAATTTTGGCATTAAACTAAGTTCTTTCATAAATTTTGATTAAGGTTGCTAGTAACTACTTCAACGTTCATATATTATGGTTTTTTCTTAATCACTCATAAATTATTCATATTTCTAAATGTTAAATGATACACCACATTCTTCTTGCTGTAGTAATAAATTGCAATCTTTTGGATGTGGTTGGTATTGTTTATATTAAAAGTGAGCTACAAAAAAATTCCATATCAAATTATAGTTGAAATTATATTCATAATACTCCTACTTTTAAATGTTAGATATATTAAAGTTTAGATTGTAAAACATAGTTAGTGTGCAATTGTCCAGAGCTTTCTCCAATGACCAAGGGTGCCGGGGCAGGATTCTTGAGATAAAGGCCATTATAATGATAGTGTGTCTGGGACAACAGACCTGAGTGTGCAGGGGCTGTACGCAAGGAACAGTGTGTGTGATCTATCTGGAATGCTCTTAGAAGGGTAGGAGGTGGCAGAGTGAAGAAAAGGATCCAACATAATGGACAAGAAGGAGGTCTTCAGGGAAAGGGGATTTTTAAGTCTCAATGCTAGAAAATAGAATTTACTCTTCATCTGTTGTTGCATTTACCTTTTATACAAAGAGGTTCTGGTTAACATTTTAGTTGGACCTTGTTCCTCTTAATTACTACAGCAATCGGGAAGATCATGTTGGTATAAAATTTTGAAATATTTCCAGTGTAATCAATTTCAATTCAGGATAATGGGATTTATTAGATAAAATATATTCCTGAAGTTAAGAGACCATCAAACTTACATTAATCATTTTCTGAAGACTAAGTGAAGAAAATCTTTATATCAATTACCAATTTTCCTGATAGACGCTTTTTCACATTTGCCGACATAACCATACCTATCATGGAGGGATTTAAGTGTCCTTATGCTGATTTTTTTTTTTTTAATTTTTAAGGCATCTTCAAGTATAGAATTCAACTTACTTTGCACATTTTCTGTTTATATTTTGCTACCGAAATGATTGTAAATTGGATGACTTACTTTGAGTATCTTCTGTGGTATGCTAGAAAATGTTTAATAACTGGCTTGCATCATTCTCATGCACATACACTAAAACCTGAAATGTACTATTTTCCAACTTCTGTGTTGTAAATACCAACAGGGTTTCTTTCCAATACCTGTTATGATAGCATTAAATGTGAAATTTTTAATTTTTTATAGTATTTCTGTCATACAGACTTAAAGAACCTCAAGAGCATAGATAATAGTAAAACAGTAGGAAGCTGGGGGGGGGGGGGTTGAGTGTTTATTTTCTTTGGTTTGACTGTAAGTTATTTAGTTATAAGCTAAATGTCTTGAACCATTTGCTCCCAAAATTCCTAACAAGTGCTAGCACCTGTCTTAAAAGAGATAATCTTTTTATTTTTTCTTTTTTGAAGATTTATTTATTTTGGAGACAGACAGTTGGGGGAAGGGAAGAGGGAAGAAGCATACTCCCTGCTGAGCAGGGAGAGTAAAGCTGGCTTGATCTCACAACCCTGAAATGATGACTTAAGCCAAAATCAAGAGTCAGACACATAACTGATTGAGCCACCCGGGGCTCAGAGATAATCTTTATAGAGCAAAAATATGGTCTCAATTTAATTCAGGATACATGATTCCATCCCATTTTAACAGGCATTAATAGGGTTAGGTTTTCTATCGGTTAATATTATAAAGTTAGCTATTGCCTTTTATGTTTTCCCGTAAAATTGCAGATATATTTTAATTGTGGAAATTTTCACAAGGTACTATAATTTTTTGTGGGTCCCCACTAATCTCTGAAGTCTTTGAAAGGAGGGTAGATCTACGTAACCATTTTTATTTCTATTTTTGTGTATGTTGTTGTTACATTCCACATCCCCAAGAACAACTGCAGCTACTGGTCCAAAGGATATTTTCAGTGAATGTTGCTTTTTGGTTGGGTGAATGAATAAAAGATGCAGGAACTTACTTTAGACCTCATGTATTTAAGGACCACATATCTAAATGTAAACATTATTTGCAAAGTCATCTCCATTTGCTTTTTCTATTGGCTGAGAGGGGACTGGAGACTGACAGAGCAGTGCTATGAACATCGAAGTTCCTTTCAGTAGATTCAAACTATCAGTAAAGTGGAAATCTTCTTTTGCATTTGAGAAAATCACAGTTTGAATGTTTATGTAATTTATCAGGGTTATTTCTCATTCTCTCATTCTCTCAGAATCAGTATTAGTGAGTTAAATATATTTTACACTAATATATTTAAGTTTGGGGGGAAAAATCTCTTAACTGAGATTTTTAGGACAATTTGGAACCAAAGTACTTTTCCCTCATGAGACTATATGTCTGAAGTTAAAAGAGGAATTTAATTAGAAAAAAAGTAACTAAGATGGCAGTACATATTTTATATATGTTGTCTACCTCAATCTCCATCATGAAATCCTTCAAATATCTAAAGCGTGGTCCATCTGTCTTATGTTCACTGATTGTTGGGCACATCAGCATATCCTTAATGTATTCCCCATAAAACTGAACTTCCAGGAGCTAACATTTTTATGACTACTCCAATAATCCCTGATTTAAGGAAAAGAAGCTACTTTAAAAAATAGATTTTATTTATTTGACAGAGAGAAACAGCAATTGGAAACACAGGTGACGGAGTGAGAGAGGGAGAAGCTGACTCCCCACTGAGCCAGGAACCTGATGCAGGGCTTGATCCAAGGACCCTGGGATCATGACCTGAGCTGAAGGCAGTCACTTAACCAACTGAGCCACCCAGGCATCCCCCCAACCACTGTCTTAAGTAAAGCATGATATAGGATTAAATGAACTGGATGAAGACCCTACTTTACTTTTCAGAAGAAAAACTGATTTCCACTATGTATAAGATAATAACATGCAGGTGGTTTTTCAAGCTCTTCAATTTTTACCTTTTAATAAATCTATTTTATGTCATTTTTTGCTTGTAATTTTTGGCTTTGCTTTGTTTATTTAAAGGCCACATAAATATAGTCATTCTTTTAGTATGTGATGTTCCCCATTAAGTGTTTTATTAAGCTAACTAATGAGTTCCAGCTTGTCTTTTGTTGGATGCCTTATTTCTTAATGACCCTTGGTAAGGGATAATACACTTTTGTTTAAAATCTCTTTCTAATCAAAACTGCAACCTTCTCATCAAACATAAGGCAAATGCCAAATCTGATTAACAACTAGAAAGATCATAGACAGAAAATTAATTAAGGCCCCCAAATGCCTGAACTTCATGGAATTGTTTTAAATATTTTGAAGCATAACATGATTTATGAAAACAAGACTGTTCTGAAAATCTTTTTAAACGTGGATTTTTAAAATTAGTGATCCACAAAAACACATAAACCAACACTTGTCTTGAATCCTTGACCCACTGATAATAAATCCTGGTATCTAATTAAATTTGAATGAGTTATCTTGAAAGGAAATTACTGCTGGTTTTCTTTTTGGTGCATTGTAAAATAATATTGTTAGGAATCAGCTTACTAAAAAAAAAATCTGGAATGTCTCTGGAGTAAGTTATTCAGCCCATATTTTTTTTTTTTTTAAGATTTTATTTAACAGAGAAACACAAAGAGAGAGGGAACACAAGCAGAGGGAGTGAAAGAGGGAGAAACAGGCTTCCCGCCTAGCAGGGAGCCTGATGCAGGCTGGGTCCTGGGACTCCAGGATCATGACCTAGCCGAAGGCAGAGGCTTAACAACTGAGCCACCCAGATGCCCCTCAGCCCACCTTTTAACAAATGAAAATGGTTTAACAGCATGTTAATGTCAAACTCTTTATAGATATAGGTATCATTGATTTACATACTGTCATCTTTTTAACCAATGCATTTCTAAGTCAGTTACATTAAATATAAGGTAAATTAAACAAAGATTTTCAAATGAGTAAGTTGAAAAAGGGCTAAGATGAAAGACTAGTATCTAAAATGGAATTATTAGGCAAATCAAATTGTTGACAGGAGAAAATTAGGCACAATTTATGCTTTATGCTTTTATAATGAAGTATACTGGTTTGTCTACCAAATTTCTTTATTATATTCTCTCTTGTAAGTTAATGTGCACTGTCCTATTTATTTCTTTCAGACATTTTAGAATGGGTTTAAAAAAAAGCTGCATTGTTTTTCATTTTCTTTGAACTAGTTTTAGCTACCCTGATACTTTCTAGTCACAATCAATAGTAATTATAGAGAACAGTGAAAATAGTCTATGTGATCATAGTTAATCTAATTTTATTTTTATAACCAAGCAATAATTAATGAACTTATTCACGTATGAAGTATGTATTTAATGCATGACACATCAGCTCATCTTAGGAATAAAAAGACAATACATAGCCTCTGTTAACTCAAGTGGGAAAACTAAGGCACACAATAACTTGTTAAATAACTTGTTAAATAAGGTCATACATATATGTTATGTATGGTAGTAGAGCTTGAGATATGACCTTAGAAGAGAGATGAGTAAGTTACCAGTAGATGGTGAGTAGGATAAGATAAGAGGGGTCACAAACTGCTGAGCAAACACTAGATCTGGCCTAATTTAGGACGTAAAGTAAAAAGAAAAAAGAACTTCTGTGGAGCATCTGTAAATTGTATTGCAAAGGAAACAGTATTTTTATGAAGTTTTTAAAGTACATCAAGACTTTGAAATCAATTTCTATAGAAAATACAGAAATTTTGACCTAAACTGAGTGCAATACACCTACAATACATATGTTTTGTAAATGGTTAATATGGCCTCATTAGCTAGATTGTATACTTTGTAATTTTCTATAGACTAAGTTCAATGCTGTGTACATAGTGGGCACTCAATAAATACTTGTGAATTTATTAAAATCTCAATGTATGTATAATGATATATCTAAGCAAAAACAAATTTCATGAGCTCAACACCAACATGACTTTCATCCTTGAAGAAATAGGGTTTCATGCTCAATTTCCATCATGGACAAAATGATTTGAGGACTCCCTTTACTCTCTAATGAATTTCTCCACATCAGGCAAGCATTTAATATGCTACCACAAGTATTCTCTAAACAGGAAACATTCATGTCCTTATCAAGGACGGAAGTACAGTTCACACCAGGAAAGAGGGAGCCCAGTAATGCTTTGGATCAGCTCTCTGTCTATTGGGGGGGGGGGGCAAAATATCAAGAAATTTAAGAATTACAGAGAAGTAGAGTTTTGATCTTATTTAGGTTCTTCCAAGAAAACAATATAATAGACTTTATAGTTCCTAAAATTCTCATTGCTCTGTCTCTTTGTTAATAAATTTAACATGCTCTGAAGGAAGCTCTATAATGAAAGGCAAAAGTTTATGAAATACATCAGAGCTCCAATCTCAACTTTGTTAATTACTCTTTCTAGGCACACAAAGTTCTTAGTGTTTTTCGTATGAGGTATATTTTTGGTAAAATAAAGCAAAAATATTGGTTTGAACTGACTAGACAATGAAAAAATATCTTAAAGAGTTGGCACACATTAGTTTTTTGGATTATTTTCTAAATTAAAGTATATGTCCTATATCTTCCAAAGAACAATTTTCCAGAATTTCAATTATGTATTGAATAGCTAATCTAGTAATAAAAACTATGTCTTTAAAATAAATTTTTAGGGGCTCCTGGGTGGCTCAGCGGTTAAGCCTCTGCCTTCAGCTCAGATCATGATCCCAGAGTCCTGGGATCGAGCCCCGCATCGGGCTCCCTGCTCGGCGGGAAGCCTGCTTCTCCCTCTCTCACTCCCACTGCTTGTGTTCCCTCTCTGGCTGTGTTTCTCTCTGTCAAATAAATAAAATCTTAAAAAAAAAAATAAAAATAAAATAAAATAAAATAAATTTTTAAACTGTTAGGAAAAACTGGAAACTTTAAAAAAGTCAAATCATTTCTTAGGTATGATTCCTGATGTTAAGAAGAGTTTTAAAGTCCATAAATAAATAAATCCTTTGTTTTGCTAATATCCATGTTCCGTTTATGAAACACAATTCAGTTTATTTTTAAGATAAATATAGATGGTTATGTCAGAGTTTTGGAAAACAAAAATCCATTAGTTTGTGTGATTTTAAGCTATCTGACAGTTCATATTTTACTGCTTAAAAATAGTAATTTAAAAAAATGCATAAAGATGAATATGGTTTTGGTAAAGTCCATTGCCTCTTACATTTTATGTACTTTAATGTTGTGGTTTCCATTCATGAGAACTAAAATGGCAGGCCTTATCTGGCAAGAGGTTCAATAGTGTAGTGTATAGCCTAGAGATTTCTGTGATAAGTCAATGGCAAAAAAATTATTTTCATACATACTTTAAATACAACAATGGATACACCTGAAAGTGTGTTTTCATATATGTGAGACAGTAATTTAAAATAAAAAAATACAAAGAAAACCTATTGGTTATACTTGATCTCCAGTGCTAAATTCAAACTACTGTGGTAGTTTGCCCACACAGCACATAAAGGTGTGGATGATGAGATGTAAAATACACTATTTTAGAACTGCCTCCACATCCTACCTTATGATTAGATGTAAACATGTTTGCTGTAAGTCAATTTAAAACAAAATTCTCCATACCTGAATATTAATGCCTAAGATCATCTTAGCAGGAAACAAAGGTTTTCATTCTACAATAAAGAAAAAAATATTTTACATGCCTGGTTGGCATAATAAATGGCTGAAAATAAAATACAGTTAAATATGTGGCTGTTCTTAGGTCCTTATTGTAGATTAGCACAGACTGAAGAGCAAGATTCAGATGAAGAGATCTGAGAATATGGGTGCCTGGGTGGCTCAGTAGGTTAAAGCCTCTGCCTTCTGCTCAGGTCATGATCTTGGGGTCCTGGGATCCAGACCGGCATTGGGCTCTCTGCTCAGCAGGGAGCCTGCTTCCTCCTCTCTCTTGGCCTGCCTCTCTATCTGCCTACTTGTGATCTCTCTCTCTGTCAAATAAAGAAATAAAATCTTTAAAAAAAATATTTAAAAAAGAGACCTGAGAATAGAAATAGGACTTAAAAATAATAACAAGGAGGCAATACTTTGTTAAAGTTTATTGTAGTATGATCTCTAGTCAGCATTATCTGGCAAGAAAGAATATTGCTGGAAAGCATTCTCTATATTACTGTGCTTTTTCTCACTTTTTTTTTGCTATAGAGATTTTATAGATCTAAACATGCTAGTGTAAACTTCTGCATTTAAAAGTAGACAAACTTTGATCAAGAAGCGGTTTAGAGCTATTTTTGAAATACCTTATCTTTAACTAGGCATCCTGAAAAGACTTCATATTTCACAAATCAGAAAAACTGTATAGACTAAGAGCACAATTATATAGACGAATTTGCAGAAGGAAAAAATTATTTTGCAAAATATGTTGTCATATATCTGGAAGAGGCAAAGGAAGATTCTGAATGAATGTAAATCTGAACTCGTGATTCTGAGATTTTTCAAAATCTTTTGAAATATTAATTACTGTTATGTTGTGGTTCTAAATGAGGAATAAAGTTATTAATGAGAAAAAGGTAGATTTGATATTCTCATTCAAGCACAATGCTTTTACCAGTAAGTAGCTTACGTATCTACGTTAAAAAAAAAACCCAAAAAACTAATTCACACAAAAAAGGAAAAATGTATTTCCTTCCCTCTTCTCCCTAAAACTTTAGGGAAAAAGCTTACATGTAAATAGTCTGGGATGAAAATTGTAACATTCAACTCTGTAATCATATTTGAATAGAAAATTCAGTGTGTGTACATTTTCATCTATTTCCTTGGTTTTGATAGTTGACTGATTTTTAATATCTTGTACGTATACTTAACTTCATACTAATTTGTAATAGTGATAGAACATTTAAGTGTCCATGAAAAATAATTTTATGAGCATCAATACTTTGGAAAAAAAGTGTTTTCCCAAGATGGTGAAATGTAGGTGCTTTAGCAGGAGGCTGTACTCTTCACCCACTACTTTGTTGATCCAATTGTTCACATAGTGATAATAGTATCATACTGTGAGATCCATGTTTAATACTTGGGTATATCAAATAAAACAAACATCTTTACCTAATGTAATTTAAGGATTTATCACCTATAAATTGGGCCTTTGAAAATAAACATTCTCAGGGCAACTTAGTTACTACTAATAATATTAAAATTGTTATAAATGATGAGCACCTTTATCAAAGGAATTGTTTTATCCTGTTTGGACTGCTAAAATAAGATAAGATAGATGGCTTAAAAATAACAAACATGTCTCAGTTCTGAAGAGTGACAATTGAAGCTCTTGGCATCAGCAGACTTGGTGTTTGGGGTAAGACTGCTTTATAGATGGTGGCTTTCTGAACTGCAGGATGGGGCAAGGACACTCTCAGACCATTTTTATAAGGACTCTAATCCCATTCAAGAGGGATCTGTCCTTACGATCTAAAGACCTCTCCAGGGCCCCATTCGGTTTCCATACATGAATTTCCAAGGTATACAGACATGCAATCCAGAACAGGAATTATGAAGAAGTCTTCTATTTCTTCATTAGTACAAACACAGGCATAAAACCTATATAATGCTTTGTGCCTAGTAGAATGCTTCGTGCCTAGTAAGGGCTTATTGAATACTTATTTGTAAGTCATTGGTAAGTTATTAAATTATTTATTTGTAAGATAAGGTAGTAAACTTGTAAGTTAGAAGAATATATCTGTTACCCAAGAAAGATTGTGTGCCTAGCTATCAGAGAAGGCTGTATTGCTGTAGTGTCTACAGTCAGTCTCGGTGGGGAGAGTGTGGTGTATGTGTGCTTGATGGTGCGGGTGGAGTGCACAAAGGTAGGAAAGAGGGCATGGAGTCTGTTGTGAAGTCAAAACCTGAAGTGATGGATAAGCCTGTTCTTGCTTTTTGTCCTTCACTTCTTATATTGAATGTGGAGTGGTAGTGTGGCCAGTTTTTATACTTTCCTCTGCCTTTGGGAAAGATGTAATCATCTGGAATCATCCTTTTTTTTTTTTTAAAGATTTTATTTATGTATTTGACAGAGGGAAATACAAGAGAGGGAACACAAGCAGGGAGAGTGATAGAGAGAGAAGCAGGCTCCCTGCGGAGCAGGGAGCCTGATGTGGGATTCAGTCCCGGAACTCCAGGATCATGACCTGAGTTGAAGGCAGACGCTTAATGACTGAGCCACCCAGGCTCCCCAAGACATCATCCTTTTTTGATCAATAGCTGTGTAGACAACGTTAATGTGTAAAATGGCTGGCCCACTTGGCAGACCCAAGGAAGGTGTTGTCCCACCTGGAATGTGATCAATCTCCATAGATTCAAAGTTTTTCTTTTCTCAACACCTGAAAAGGAATCTTCAGGAGTTAGAAATGGTGCAATTAAGGATAAGGGACCAAAGTACCATCTGCAGTGAAGTTCATGCAAATAGTTAAGTAAGGCATATTTATAATGAGACATTAACATTAACCAATGCACATAATAAATTATAATGAAACATTAACAGATGCACATAATAATCAAGACTTCTAAGTGTGTTTTTTTCTTTTACTATCATTGGAAAGAAGTTTGTGGTAAAGAATGTTTAGAAATGACTCTGATAGAAACATAAAATTTGAACATATGCCAAAGATTTCCTTTAATATATCAGTTACTGAGAGGATCATTTAGATGTAGAAGACTAAAACAAAAAGGAACAGAAACTCAGATTGGTCAGTTAAAGGAGTAGGGGGAAGAATGTGTTAATAGATACAAAACTCAGGACAATAAATTGACATCCAGTGTTACCTTCTATCCTGGACAGAGATACTTATATTGCTTTTGAGTAAAATTATCTTCATTGCTCTGAGACAGTCATTTACTTATTGCTTTTCTGCATGTTAACTTCAACACTTGAGTTACTAAATGTGCTTAAATAGGAAGACAAATGTACATATACCTTGAAGGTCAGATAATTCCTCAAGCAGATTGAGCTACTACAATACCCTCTACTACTCACAAAGAAACCTTGCATCCTTATTCCTGTTTCCAAATTTGAGGTCATTTTCCCCCCGTGACATTGGCTGTTATCACTTCCTCCAGCTTCCACATTTGTCCTTACAAGTCTGATCTTCTGTGGTTGCTGTTTTCACTGCTGGTTGAAGCCACTTATTTATTTATTTTTTAGATTTTTTTATTTATTTGACAGCAAGAAACACAGCTATAGAGGGAACACAAGCAGGGGGAGTGAGAAAGAGAGAAGCAGGTTTCCCGCCGAGCAGGGAGCCCGATGTGGGATTCGATCCTGGGTCTCCAGGATCATGACCTGAGCCGAAGGCGGTCGCTTAACCAACTGAGCCACCCAGGCGCCCTTGAAGCCACTTCTAATGGGCAAGCGTTATACCTTAACAGCCAGTACCATCAAGATTTGTCATGAGTTATTGGCTTTTTGATGCTGTCATTTCTGAGGTTACATTATGCTGCTGGAAACAAGATCTTGTGGGGAAATGTCTTTCAATGTTCAATGAATACATGCCAAGTACCATTTTTATATTATTCCATTTTATCTATTGTACCTTATAATCAGGATCATTGAATAAATCAATCTATATTTTAAACAACACCATGAAAGCAAAGGAAGGGGCAAGATCTTGCCATATGCTTGGTTTTTAGTAAGTGGTAAAAACAGAATCTGATTCCATTTTCTAAGGTTAAAATCTGGTTTTCTATCATAATATTAACTGTCCAAACTAATGACATTAATTTATTCTGACTCAGTTTTCAGATATTTACTTCTATCCTGACTAGTTTCTTCATGCAATTTTATTTTTCTGTTTATCAAAGACAAATATCAAGATCCTTCCGCTGTCAATATCTAGCTATATGGCCAGGGAAGAATGACCCTCACTAGCTGTAAACAGTTCTCACTTAACTTATTGGGTCACAAAAACCATTGCAACCTCACTTTTTTTTTTTTTTTTAAGATTTTATCTATTGGGGCATCTGGGTGGTTCAGTTATTAAGCATCTGCCTAAGGCAGGTCATGATCCTGGGATCCTGGGATCAAACCCAACATCGCATAGGGCTCCCTGCTTAGCAGGAAGCCTTCTTCACCCTCTCCCACTCTCTCTCACTGTGTCTCTCTGTCAAATGAATAAATAAAATCTCAAAAAAGACTTTTATTTGAGAAAGATAGCAGGTCAGTGGGGGGAGGGGCAGAAGGGCAGGACAAGGCGATTCCATGCTGGGCATGGAGCTAGACATGGGACTCTGTCTTCCAAACCTGCGGCCAAAACCAGGAATCAGTTGCTTAACCAACTGAGCTACACAAGCTCCTTATGATCTCACTTTATGTACTATGTTTATCTTTTTCATCCTGTCTACCTGTTTTTATTTTGGGCTAATCTGTTTTGGTGTTTGCTTCATTCCTGACATTCTGAGAATTAATGTTTATCCTGGTTTGGTGATTTCTAGCAGGAAGAAATATATTTTTTCTTACAAAGTCCTATTAATGAGCTTCACTGCAGCAACCTAGACCCATTTCATTTTTTTTGTCTTTGCCTTCTTTAAATTGTTATCCTTTGTTCCCAGCTGATAGCAAAGAACCACATGGGCAAGTTTAATTTACAATGCTGTTGCTTAATTCAGACTTGCTCCTATACCATCTGAAAAGCCCATCTTCTACCCAAAAACACTCACTGCTTTCCCATCTCCTGTGTGTTACCCCTGCTTGTGTTATAATTTTATATATTGGGGAAAATTCTCATTTGGTTCAGAAAACTAGCATGTTTTCTTAGATATTTTGAAAGCTGAGATTCCCCTGATAATTAACATTGAACCCATCAAAACAAGGGCTATGTTAGTTGTAGGTCAGAGAACAAGACCAGGGAAAATGGTGTCGCTGCCAGAGCAGAGTAAATAATCCGTACAGCTCCCAGTAACAAGAGGGATGAAGATCCCAGTAATAAGAGGGATGGAGATGTTTAGTCATCTTTAACACAACTATCAGCATTACTTTTGTGAACTACAGACATAATCATGCTCTAATTTTAAACGCTATAGATGGCTCCTTGATTTCCTATAGAGCAAAATCAAAACCCTTGACTATGAAACACAAGAACATTTCATTTTGTCCCTAAACCACATTTCTTGAATCATTCCTGACCCTTTTTACCAGCAAATCCCTTGCTTCCCAAACCAATAGGTCCTTATTCCTCTATGCCATGCCACCTGCGTGACGTTCCCTAGATCTGGAAGATGCTTCCAAACTGTCTTCATTGAATAAAGTCTTAGCTCAAATCCAAAGCCCAATACAACCCTCTCTGAGGCTTTTCCTAGCTGACCCAGATTCTTTGCAAGATGCGTTGTGGAGTTGTTGCTACTTTGCCTTAGAGCAGAAGGGGCTTTCTGTATTACTCTATGGTACTTATGGCCAGATGAACTGTGGTTCATCTGGTCACTAACAAGTCATCCTTATTAAAATGGCAGCCCCTTGAGAACAGGAAAGATGTCTTTTTCTCTTTGTACTTCTGGGACTGTGCACATGCACGTAATAGGTCCTGCTGTATGGGCCTAAGGAGCTTGGCATATAGATATCTGAGGGCTGAAGATGCAGGCATACAGCTTGGTAGGAAGTTTCCCAAAGGGAAACTACATGTACAAATAAAGAGACCCACATAGAGCATCTGGCTTGGGTTATTAGGCAGTTTGTTATTCCTAAGAGGCCAAATAAAAGAAGTAGGGGTTTTATTCCGAAATAAATGGGAGCATTGAGGAAAGTGTTAAATCATGGTCTTTGTCCCAGAAGAATAAGTCTGAACATGTTCTGGAGCTAGGCTATAAGGTAAGAGTTGTTGATTTGAAAACAACCAGAGTAATTACACAGGGAGATACCAGTGATACAGTTCTCCTCAAACTACTCGTAGGCAGGAGTAGATTTTACTTAGTGTGTCTAGGTCAAATCAGCTTCATTCATACCTCTCCATATCCCTGCACAGGAAAAGAGGGTTCATGAAGAGGTTTACCATTTTATTTCTGCCTTCAGAGTTTCTTTGGACTCTGTATTCTTATCTGTTTCCAGTGCTTTGGTCCCAGCTGAGTTTCCTATTCAACATTTTGTGGTGGTGCTTGTTATTTAACCCATAGTGAATTCTGTGTTCAGTGGCTTTGGATCAATGACTTGGTATTTCTTTTTTTTTTTTTTTTGGCTGCTTTTCATGTTCTTCTTCTTAAATGTATGTGCTCACGTATCAGGCAACTTCTGATTTATGCCTTCCCTTATCAGCCTATGAGAATTTTGTGCCCTGACCTATGTCAGGCCTTACAATCCTAAGTTTCTGAGAAACTGAGGGTGTGGAACATATTACGGAGTCAAGCAGGTTATAATTCTTTCTTCAAATATGTATGAAGAATTTGATGGCTTATCTCAGCTTCCTGTAGTCATCAGTTTCTGATTTCACTCTAAAAAAAAAAACTCAAGTATTACAGAAATGGGGTTGCTATTATTCCAGCTGTATTTGTTCATTCATTTTAACTTGAGGAATCTTTTGAAGTAAAAATGTTGGGCTTAGAAAAGACAAGACCATAGCAATCCATCAGCAGTGGCCAAGAAGACAGTGTAAGGCAGCCACAGTCTTCTGGCTTAGTAAACCATCATCAAAGGAAGTTGTAAAAAGTGGAGATCTCTCAATAAGAGTGCTTTACTTCGGAGAACTGCAATGTACATAATTGTCCTGGAGTTAGAAGAGGCTTTCATGTTATTAATTTCCCCTTGCATGAAAGAGAACCAGTTGTGAGACTATTAAGTTATGGAAACAAACCTGCCCCCACCCCACTTTTTCTCCCTCATACTTCCTTGCCTCAAGTCAGCTTTTCCTAATTAGTCAGACAGAAAACTAATGTAATTATTTGGAAGGCTGGTTAAGTACTTGCAGCCCCAGAAAAATGTCAATTACCATTTGGAGATGAGACACTCTATTTAGCTATACAGTGGGTTGGTGTACTGAAAGAGCTCAAGTTCTGGTCCTAAGGGAAGTTGCACAGAATCCTCTGATGCTAATCCCAGTTGTCTTCCTTTATTGTTTAAGGGAGGTTGCCAGTGGTGGGGGACTATAATCACCTTCAGGTGCCTATTCAAGTCCTTTAACACCCCTTCTTTGTGGGATGTGTTAGGATCAGCTCTTGGCATATCATAGAAGGGATACAATTCTCTGCAGAGGGTTGGTTCTTTATTCACTGGTTTTTGTTTGTTTGTTTTTTAATTTTTTAAGGTTGTATGTATTTAGAGAGAGGGTGAGAGTGGGGAAAGAGGGGGAGAGACAGTCTCCAGCAAACTCTCTGCTGAGTGTGAAGACTGACTAGAGGTTGGATCCCACAAGCTGGGGTCATGACCTGAGTGAAAATTAAGAGTCAGACACTTATCCAACTGAGCTAGCCAGGCACCATTATTCATGGTTTCTTTAATTCATTAATTCCTTAAATTCATATAGGATTTCCCTATACATTGTAATCCCTTGTGTGTAAATTTTTAAAAAGATATGCATGTAGGTTTATTATGTGAAAATTATCAGAAATATTGGAAAAACAGAGCATTGGGCAAGATAGTGGAGAAGTAAGAGACCTCATTTCAAAGGGTCCCCTGGAGTGAGCTAAATATCTACCGGAACACTGTGAGTACCCATGAAATCAGCCTGAGATGTAAGACTATACACACTTATGGATCTCTATGAGGGCAGAGGAACATCATTGGAGAGGTAAAGCAGAGTGGATGTTCTCAGACAGATTTCAGACAAAGACAGCATCAAAAAAGAAATTTCAGACCAATATCCCTGATGAATATGGATGCCAAGATTCTCAACAAGATCCAGCTAGTAGGATCTAACAGTACATTAAGAAGATTATCCACCATGACCAGGTGGGATTTATCCCAGGCATGCAAGGGTGGTTCAACACTCGCAAAACAATCAACGTGATAGAACAAATCAATAAGAGAAGAGAGAAAAACCACATGGTCCTCTCAATTGATGCAGAAAAAGCATTTGAAAAAAATACAGCATCCATTCCTGATTTAAACTCTTTAAAGTATAGAGATTGAGGGAGCATTCCTCAATCTCATAAAATCTAAGAAAAAACCACAGTGAATATCATTCGCAATGGGGAAAAACTGACAGCCTTCCCACTGAGATCAGGAATCAAGAAAAGGATGCCCACTCTTGCCACTATTATTCAACATAGTGTTAGAAGTCCTAGCAACCTTAATCAGACAACAAAAAGAAATAAAAGGTACTCAAATTGGCAAATAGGAAGTCAAACTCTCTCTCTCCAGAGATGATATGATACTTTATATGGAAAACCCAAAAGACTCTATCCCCAAACTACTAGAACTCATACAACAATTCAGTAATGTGGCAGGATACAAAATCAATGCACAGAAATCTGTGGGATTCTTATATCTAACAATGAAAATATAGAAAGAGAAATCAGAGAATCAACTCCATTTACTATAGCACTGAAAACCATAAGATATATATGAATAAACCTAGCCAAAGGGGTTAAGGATCTGTACTCAAGGAACTAGAGAAAACTCATGAAAGAAATTGAAAAAGACACAAAAAGATGGAAGAACATTCCATGCTCATGGATCACAAGAATAAACATTGTTTAAATGTCTATACTTCCCAGAGCAATCTATGCTTTCAGTGCCATCCCAATCAAAATTCCACCAACATTTTTCAAAGTGCTGGAACAAACAATCCCAAAATTTATATGGAACCAGAAAAGACCCCGAATTGCTAAGGAAATGTTGAAAAAGAGAAACAAAGCTGGGGGCATCATGTTACCTGAATTTAAGCTTTAATACAAAGCTGTGATCACCAAGACAGCATGGTACTGACACAAAAACAGACACATAGACCAATGTAACAGAGTAGAGAGTCCAGATATGGGCTCACAACTCTATGATCAAATAATCTTCAACAAAGCAGGAAAAAATATCCAGTGGAAAAAAGACAGTCTCTTCAATAAATGGTGCTGGGAAAATTGGACAGCTACATATAGAAGAATGAAACTAGACCATTCTCTTACACCACACACAAAGATAAACTCAAAATGGATGAAAGACCTCAATGTGAGGCAGGAATCTATCAAAATCCTAGGGGAGAACATAGGCAGTAACCTCTTTGACATCAGCCACAGCAACTTCTTTCAAGACATGTCTCCAAAGGCAAAGGAGACAAAAGTGAAAAAGAACTTTTGGGACTTCATCAAAATGAAAAGCTTCTGCACAAAAAAGGAAACAGTCAACTAAACAAAGAGGTGACCCATGGAATGGGAGAGGATATTTGCAAATGATACTACAGACAAAGGGCTGATATCCAAGATCTATAAAGAACTCCTCAAACTCAACAACCAAAATAAAGATCACCACATAAAAAAATGGGCAGGAGACATAAAGAGACACTCTCCATAGAAGCATAAAAATGGCTAACAGACACATGAAAAAAATGTTTGTCATCACTAGCTATCCAGGAAATTCAAATCAAAACCACACTGAGATACCACCTTACACCAGTAAGAATGGCCAAAATTAACAGGTCAGGAAACAAGTGTTGGAGAGGCTGTGGAGAAAGGGGAACCCTCTTACACTATTGGTGGGAATGCAAGTTGGTGCAAGTACTTTGGAAAACAGTGTGGAGATTCCTTAAAAAATTAAAAATAGAGCTACCCTATGACCCTGCAATTGCACTACTGGGTATTTACCCCCAAAATACAGATGTAGTGAAAAGAAGGGCCATATGTACCCCAATGTTCATTGCAGCCATGGCCACAATCTCCAAGGTGCCCTTCAACAGATGAATGGATAAAGAAGATGTGGTCCATACATACAATGGAATATTATACCTTCATCAGAAAGGACGAATACCCAACTTTTGTAGCAACATGGACTGGATTGGAGGAAATTAGGCTGAATGAAATGAGCCAAGCAGAGAACGTCAAGTATCATATGGTTTCACTTACTTGTGGAGTATAAGGAGCAATATGGAGGACAGTGTAGAAGGAAAGGAAATGGGAGGTGGGGTAAATCGGAGAAGGAGACGAAACATGAGAGACTTTGGACTCAGAAACAAACTGAGGGTCTTGGAGGGGAGAGAGTGGGAAGTGGGTAAGCCTTGTGGTGGGTACTGAGGGCACGTATTGCATGGCACTGGGTTTGGGGCATAAACAATGAATCTTGGAACACTGAAAAAATAAAATATTTTAAAAAATATTGGAAAAGCATTCATAAATTCATAATTATGCTTTCTTGTCTGGCAATAGTAGATTTAGAAGTTGAAGAAAATATTGGGAGTTTTTCATATAAACCCCCTCTAAAGTGTTTGATTTCATGAACAACACACACACACACACACACACACACACACACACACACACACCCCGACACACACAGACACAAACATCTGTATGTATGTATATTTAAAAAGTAATTATTTCTTAAATGAACTCCATGTTTTCCCAGATAAGAAGTTGCAGCTAGAGAGAACTTGTGTCCCGGGCCACGTTCGTGTAGAATACAAAGCAGCTAATTCAGGTGTGAGGCATGGCTGGGCCTTTAGGGAAGTATAACTTACTATTAGACTCTGTGGTCCACACTGACCAACAGGCAAACTCCAAGTGATGCCTGCTTCCAAAGCAGTGATCTGTCATTTCTATTTTCAAAGTTCATTGATTCTAAGTAAAAGGAGCATACAGTTTATTTTTTTCATTGTTTAAGGCCATTTAAATTATGATAAATTTTATTACTCACCATTTTAAATTCATCTTAGGCAATTGAACAAAAATCTATTTTTTAATTTTTTTTTAAAGATTTTGTTTATTTGAGAGAAAGAGGACAAACCAGGGGAAGAAAGGGGCAGAGGTAGAGGGACAAGCAGACCCCTTGCTAAGTGGGAAGACTGATGCAGGCTCGATCCCAGGACCACAAGATCATGACCTGAGTCAAAGTCAGACCCTTAACCAACCAAGCCACCCAAGCACCCCAAAAGTCTAAATTTTTAAAAATATTAGAATAAGATTTTACTTGTTGCATTTTTAATTGCTTGTGTATTCTCTCTGCTCATTCTTGGATGAAGACTGAATGATTTCTTTAATGATCCAGTCTTTCCCTCTTCCTTTCTTCCTCAATCTTTTAATGCACATGAGAACACTGTAAATTCAGTGAGGCAGAAATCAAAGTAAAGATATATTTGAAAGCATAATTATTACAAACTACCTCCAGTTTATATTTTCTCAAAATGACTGAAGTCTGTGAGTTTAAGCTACTTCCTCTCATCTGGTTCCTCTCTTTGTCTTTGGATATTTTATCACATAATGAGAAACTGATGAATGGTGAAATTTGAAGTTTCACTATAGAGAAGTCTAAATTGAAAAAGTCTACTCAGTCTTTATATTCACAGTAATGTTAATTAGCAAGCAAAATAGCGGTGGTCTGGGATATCTGGTTGAAATAGAACAGTAACACCTTGGTTGGGTGGAAGACTGACAGGATTTCTAATTGCCTTCTTTCTACCTATCCTCCCCAGTAGTCCAAGTATAAATGTTTTTGCAGCTTGAAATAAAATCATCCACAGAAATGGTTAATGAAGTATATTCATTTTGTCTGAATAGTAGCTGAAATGTACGTCTTATTTCATTTCATATTGTGTGTCGACGCAACCAAACTTTTGCTGACCAAGAAAAAAATAGTCTTATTTAAACTGTTGTCTTCAGATCTTTACCAGATTATTGTAAGTGATCCTAGAGATGTTTTACATACTAACTAGCATGCACCCTGTAGAGGATTCTTTATTGTAATTTAAATTGTGGAGTAAATAATAAAAATTGGAGCACTCAGTACAATTTTGATTAGTAAGCAAAGTAAGAAGTAATTACAGTTTACAGCAAAACAACAGCAACTGGGTATATAAGCTATGTAAGTAAGGCATATGTGCAAAACCTTGATTTCTTAGCCCTAAAATTCTTTGAAATATTCCCGGCAAGGTCTACTGCTGACAACAAGAGTGTTCTTCCCTCCTGGCTCCAGCCAGTCCCACTCTGAACTTCCTCAAGTGCTTTTTATATAATGACGTCCTTCCTCTTTTTCAATGATACATTTTCGGAAGTTTTGATTGAATATATAATACTAAACTGTACACTTTAGCTGAAGTGGGATGTATCTCAGTGTTGCTTATGCCTTTCAAAGATAATACTTTTTAATGGAATGAGAATAAACAAGATGGGAATACTGGTTTGATAGCTTCTGCATTGTTCTTCTGTTCTCTGTAATTCACCTTTAAGTGGATTTTAGCAGTGAGGAGTTAAGATGATTGACAGACAATAAGGAGAGTGCTAGCAGTGTGAGCTCTGAAGTCCTAGGGATCTGTGCCCCATCCCAGCTTGATGACTTACTACTGAAATGACTCAAGATAATTCACTTGTGTAACTGCCTCTATCCTTAGTTTTCTCAATTTTAAAATCGGAACTGTGGGAGTACTTCACAGGAATGTTGTGGGAAGTAACAGCACAGCACAGAGTAAGCAATCAACACATTGCAATCATTGCAATTTAATTTGGAAACATCACAAATTTTATTTTAGAGGATTATGGTCCTCCTCTTGGGTTGAATTTGATCCCTTCGGTGGACTTAGCCCTAATGGAAAGAACAAAATGATGAAGATATCTTTTCCTGAAACATCCATTAAATGAAAGTGCTTGCTTGACACCAGATAGACCATTCCAAAATATTATTTCTATTCAAAGAACAGATGCTATATATCTGCATATATAAACATATGTATATTATATCACTTATATACACACACATATATGTCATATAGTATATGAATATATATATTCAGATTATTATCTCTATTTACTTTACCAAAATACACTCAAAATAAAAGTTAAATGACAAAAATTACGGGAAGTATTGCATATATTTACATATATGACAGTATTGTCTATAGTGTTTTCTGTTCCCATTATTTCCTCATGTCTTTCTTTCCTAATGATACTGTTCTTCAAGACGTGTTGTCCTATTATGGCTATAATGTAAGGTTGGGGAACAATCTTTTATTTATAAATATTTGCTTCACAGACTTCAAATGAGAAGGCCACAGGTGTTTGAGAAATCAATGACATTAAAATGTAAGTTTTTAAGGAGCCATTAAGTGTTTTATGTAATATTTATTGTATTTCATGAAAATGGGAGACCTATTCAGATCCTCATGTTTTATAACATTACCTAGACTTCTGCCACTTTTATTTCCACATTTAGGAATTAATTAAATGGTATAACTATCCAGTTAGCTAGCAATGTGCACTTGAAAGTATTTTTAAGGATATTTTATAACTCAGACACACAGGAAAATGTTGATTGGGTATGTATGAAAACCAGGGATTATACATTTGAGGTTGAGACTTGCCAATGCTACTACAAATGTGTAATTTTAAAATTAATATTATTAGGCTCAAGAACTTGTTTTTACTGATCTGGACATTTCCAAAAGGCCAAAGACAGTTAAAGCAAAGTATTCTTATAATTACAGAAATTTTATTTAAAACAAATATAGAGGGGTACCTTGGTGTCTTAGTTGGTTAAATGTCTGCCTTCAGCTCAGGTCATGATCTCTGGGTCTTGGGATTGAGCTGACATTGATTCAGGCTCCCTGACCAATGGGGAGTCTCCTTCTCTTTCTTTGTCCCTCTGCCCCTCCCCACTGCTCTTCATCTCTCTCTCTCTCTCAAACATATCTTAGAAAAACAAGCACAGGGGCGCCTGGGTGGCTCAGTTGGTTAAGCCACTGCCTTCGGCTCAGGTCATGATCCTGGAGACCCGGGATCGAGTCCCACATCGGGCTGCCTGCTGGGCGGGAAGCCTGCTTCTCCCTCTCTCACTCCCCCTGCCTGTGTTCCCTCTCTGGCTGTGTTTCTCTCTGTCAAATAAATAAAATCTTAAAAAAAAAAAAAAAAAAGAAAACCAAGCACATATAATTTGTCTTTTTAAGATTTATTTATTTGTCAAAGCACAAGTAGGAGAAGGAGCAGAGGGAGAGGCAGAAGCAGGCTCCTCCCTGAGCAGGGAGCCGAATAAGCAGACACTTAACAAACTGAGCAGCCAGAGAGCCCTCAAACACATGATTTTTAATTGCTAATTAGGTAGCTTATTTATTTTTATAACTCTGTTTTTACAATGAATTACATATATTTGTGACGCCAAATGTGCACCCACATAGATTTACAAAAATGTTTTTAAATTTGTGTTAGACCCTAAGTTTGTGAAGTATTTTTCCCTATGAAAAAACTACATGAGGATGAGAACATTTATCAAGTGTTTACTTTTTGTGGCACATATGCACTTCATCATCTCGACTTCACCAAAAACACACTCAAAATAAAAGTTAAATGACAAAAATTACAGGAAAATTAACACTACTTTAGTACTAATACTGTTTAACATGAGATGAAATTTTGGCTTATTAATGTCACAATCAAAATATTTACATAATCCACATTCCCGTAGTAAAATTACATACAAATGTTAACTATGTTTTTACTTTTAGGGAAGCAATAATGTTATATAATGACGAAAATAGGTGGAATTTGGGAAACAAGATTTCCATTCAATGGCAGTGTTTCAAATCCAAGCCAAAACTGAGTGTGAAGCAAGTAGATACAATAATTTTTAGTCTGTACACCAGTTTCTGAAATATGATGAATCTAAATTCTTAAATATTCAAAACTGCTTATAAAACTAAATAGTGTTAAATAAAAACAATCTTAGACTTTTAGAGTTTGTAAAACATTTTATATTAAAACATGAATATTTTAAGCAAAGTAATTTTAATAGTTCTTTATTTTCTGAAAGGGAAGGATTTTTAATTTATTAAGAGGTGAAATATAAAATTTGCCACATGGCTGTACTGACAATAAAAAATAGTGTAGATTTTATGAAAGTTTCAATGTTTGACTTTGACTCCCAACAGATAGAAAAAGTCAATTTGATTTTAATGAGCAAAAATAATGAAAACAATTTTATTCCTTATATTTCCTTGTGTAGTTTATAGCGTCATCATGTAAGGTACTGGGGTGTAAAACATACAAATACCATGTAATGACACCATTCTGTCAAGAAGCACTAACACAACAAGCGTTCTTCTGTTTGTGCTTTGCAGAATTGCACTGATTTGCTCTAGTGCTTCTTAGGTTTTAGAAGTTCGTATTTTAAGAAAAGACCTGCTTTGAGAAATCTTTGACAACGTACTGGAAGTAATAATTTACTTATTCTAGTTTCGGGAAAGTTTGGATAAAAGTAAATATGTCTATATTCTCAAAGAAGAGATTAGATGGTGAAATATTTAGTTAAAGACAACAACAACAAATTACAGGCACCGTTACTTTGCTCGGATTTCTTTACCAGTAAAATGTTCCAAGGGCTTTACTTGGACGTTTCACAATGGATTTTATCATAATAAGCGTTTAGGGAGGAAATAAATTTGGGCTTCAGTTCCATATATATGGGGCCTAAATTCTAAAACACATTGCTGAATCCTATACTGGGATCAACCTCTAAATTTTTGATAAGAAATTTATGAAATGCATAGTTGCTTTATCTTTTTATGAAATGAAGCTTAAAGAAGAAACATGGATTGTTACAAGATTAGAAGGAACTTTGTATTAATCAATAAAAGTAATTCTGTAAATGTAGGAAATTGACAACAAAGAAAGATTTTTTTCAGATTTTCTTCAGAAATACCTATTTTTAAAAGATTTTATTTATTTATTTGACAGAGAAACACAGTTAGAGAGGGAACACAAGTAGGGGGAGTAAGAAGGGGGGAAGCAGGCTCCCCACTGAGCAGGGAGCCCATCATGGGGCTCAATCCCAGGACTCAGGGACCATGACCTGAGCCGAAGACAGAGTCTTAATGACTGAGCCACCCAGGTGCTCCTTTTTTTTTTTTTTTAAGATTTATTATTTTAGAGAGAGCGTGGGGAGGAGAGGCAGAGGGAGAGAGAAATGCATGCAGACTCCATGCTGAACATGGAGCCTAGCTCCATCTCACCACCTGGAGATCCCAGACCTGAGCCAAAAACAAGCGTCAGATGCTCAGCTGACTACCACCCAGGCACTCGGCCTCAAAAATACCTTGGTCACATAATTAGGAATTGAGGTTATGATTTAGTACAACTTTGTATGAAAGTAAACTGAATGGGACACGTGGGTGGCTCAGTCCCATAAGCCTTCAACTCTTGACTTTGGCTCAGGTCATAATATCAGGGTCGGGATATGGAACCCCACATCAAGCTCCATGCTGGGCATGGAGCCTGCTTAAGATTTTCTTTCTCTCTGACCTCTTGTGTATTTTGTAAATAAATGAATGAATAACATTACATGTTTAAAGAAAACCTGGATGATTACAAACATGAAATTTTTGTCCAAGTAAATCCCCTATTAAAATTGTTTTTTAACAATTTTAAGAAAGCTTATTGTGTGTAATCTGTAGAAGATGATAAAAACTTAGAGCATAGTATTTACTGAGGGGGAAAATACCAATAAAACTGTGAAAAATATGCTACAAGTTTTCATGTTTATAAAAGGAAGGCATATTGGGGTAGTTGGTTTCTGAGCAAGAAATCCTTATTATGCACAACATATCATGTTTATAAGTTGTCTGGCTATTGTCCTACAATTTTCATTCTTAAACTTGATCATAAGTTTAATATCTTGAGTTCTGCATCCCTACACATCTATCACCAATTGTCTTATTTTCTAGAAAATCTCATGTCTGCTAATTCTTTGGCTTCTATATCAGGCTACAACCTTTGACCTTGTACTTTCTTGCTCAACTCTCATCTCTACAACTGCCTTCTTTGGCAGTTTTGGGGCATGGTATCGATTGCACTGAGATCTAACTTTTTTATTTTCATTCCACACTCCTTAACTAGATATTTTTATCCATTTCCAGTCAATTATTAATTCCTATCCATTTTTCATCAAAGCGTCATTTCTCCCCGGAACATTGCTAGAGTCTCCTAACTAGTTCCTGTGTACGTGCTATTGGTGGATATTGTTTACAGTGATGCCACAAAATGCTTTAAAATATAAATGTTTTCATGTCATTCTCCTGCTGAAAACCCTTCCATTATTTCTTATTGCTTTTAAGTTAATGTTCTAGGTCTTACAAAAACCAAAAGCATTCTACCATTTTCTTTCTTCTTTTTATTTTTCCCCCACCACTTTTACTCCAGTCTTGGGTATTCAAACTTCAAATCTTCAGGGGATTTATTTAAACTGGTCATAATTTTATCATATTGCTTTATATACATTTCCATGTTCTTTACTTTCATATATTACATTATTTAATAGATCATATTTGGTCTATCTAGAACTTAATATTTTTATATTTAAGTTTTTAATGAAAAATTTTAGATAATAGATTAAAGAGCAACATGGTAAAATGGGAAGTTCACAACAACCATTGGCTTTCTGTTTTATTTATCAAGGGACCAACATTTGTCTTACTTCTTCATAATGAGATAGGTCTGGAGGTGCCCTCCTAGGCTATCAAAGTACCAGGTGTTACAACACCACTTAGACACTTACTGCAAAGTGATACTTCAGCAACATGTAGATCAATATGTCTGTGCCTACATCCCGGGAGCCAGGGAGAGCAGGAAATTGCTAATTACTGATAGTCTGGAAAACTAAGTGAAGTTCAAATTGCCCTATATTACAAGATAGAGTACAATGCTTTCAGTTTGATTTTGTAGTTCTGTTCATATTCTTGTCCTTAAACTACCCCTTTTATTTTTCTTTCCTCTGAAATTATGGTATATTACTGCCTGATTTGTCTTTTACTCTATTTCATTCCATGAGTTCTCAAGTGCTACTTTTGACAAACTAGGCTATTTTGATAGAAGTCAGACATGTATTGAAACAATAATAAGGTTGTCTTGATTTATATTGATACTTTTCTGTTTTTAAAATGAACCCATCTTAGCACAATTTTTATAAAATTAACATTTCAGTAGCTTCCTCATAATACTGACCACATTCCAATCAAACATTGGTAGTGGTTGTAAAATCAGTTTCAAAATTGAAACTAAGCAATAAAACATTCATCACTAATTTATCTAAATGAAATGTACCAGTTTTGTATTCTGCCAAAACCTATTCTATATACAGTCCATGTTTTATTTGTTCAATAAACATAAGTTTATTGAACATGTGTTATTATCCATGTGCTTTTGCTAATCTGTTGTCCAGTCTTAGATGAGTATCCCCCACTTTCCAAAAGTTTGTGTTATGCCACTTCACTTTTATGAAAGATCTGCTCTAGTATGAGACCAGCTTTTTTTTAAATGTCAAAATTCTCTTAGGATTTCTGGTTAGTGAAACAGATACTATTGCTGGTCTTTTCTAAAAGCAAAGTGGCATAATGTGAACTTCCTGAGAAAGTGTGGGATACTTCTCACTTTCAACACTTTTTTCTTAGGACATTTTCATTAACACTTTTGCATAGTGGTAGAAACCTGTATTAGGAGAGTAGTAGAAGCTAATGATGACAAGCCCAGTTTCATGGTGAAAAGGCAAGAAATTGCATTCTAAAAGATAAGGATGTGTAAGTGTGTGTTGTCCTGAAATGACCAAATAAATAACGATATTTATATGATAAAAAATGAAAGTCATTTTTAAAAGATAAGTCTACTTCTCTAAGAAAAAGTACTTCATACAGTGATAATACCATTGACCCATAATTCTTTAAATGTGACTTAAATTTTTAAAAATGTCACCTAAACCATATTCCTGGAGCCTATTTGTGGTAACAATATATTAATGTAAAACTGCTATTATAGCATAGGTTCAGGAATTCAGTATAGGTTCTTAAAATATTATCAAGATTATTGTCCTTTGGTCTATTTTTTAAAAAATGCAATGACTTCTTTCCTCTGATTTTTTTGAGATATAATTGATATAACATGTTAATTTCAGATGTGTAACAATTGATATATATATTTCAAAATGATCACAATATAGTACACATCCATTACCACACACATTTACAAATTTTCATTTCTTGTGATAAAAACTCTTAAGATCTACTCTCTTAGCAACTTTCAAATACATAATACAGTATTGTTAGCTAAGTCACCATGAATACGTTATATCTCCATGACTTACTTTATAATTCGTTTGTACTTTGACCCAATTCATCCATTTTGTGCACTCCCTAATGTGCATCTGGCAACCACCAAAATCTGTTTTCTGTATCTATGACTTAGGTTTTTTTGGGGGGAGGGTGCCTGGAGGCTGTTTTAGATTTTACTTGTAGGTGAAATCATAGCATATTTGTCTTTCTTTGTCTCACATAATCCATTTAGAATAATGTCCTCAAGGTCCACCCATGTCGCTGCAAATGGGAAGATTTCCTTTTGTAATGACTGAATAATATTCCATTGAGTGTGTATGTATGTATATATACACACACTACGTGTATGTATATACATATAATGTACGTATCTATCTATCTATCATCTATCTATCTGTCTATCTATCTATCATCTATCTATCTGTCTATCTGTCTATCTATCTATCTATCTATCTATCTCATATTTTCTTTATCCATTCATTTGTTAACAGGCATTTAGGTTTCTTCAATGTTTCAAGTATAGCAAATAATGTTGCAGCTTGTCGAATTACTGTTTTCATTTATGTGAGATAAATATTCTGAAGCAAAATTTCTAGATAATATGGTAATTCTATTTTTAATTTTTTGAGGTGCTTTCATACTATATTTCTGTAGTGGCTGTACCATTTTATATTTCCATCAGCAGTCACAAGAGTTCTTTTCTCTACGTATTTACCAAAACCTTTTTCTTGTCTTTTTAATGATAGCCATTCTAACAGGTATGAAATGTTACCTTATTGTGGTTTGATTGGCAATTCCCTGAAGATGACTGATGTTGAGCACCTTTACATGTGCTTGTTGGTCATTTGTATGTTGTTTGTGGAAGAATGTTTGTTCAGTTTCTTTGTCCATTTTTAAATTAGATTTTCAGGTTTTTTTATACTGAGTTGTACCAGTTCTTTATATACTTTAGGATATTAACCCTTTATTAGATATGTGGTTCTCAAATATTTTCTCCCATTATGTAGATTGTTTTTTTATTCTGTTGATGGTTTCCTTTGCTGTGCAGAGGTTTTTTAGTTTGATATAGTTTCATTGGTTTATTTTTGCTTTTGGTATCTCACACACACACACACACACACACACACACTGTACACACAAATCATCACCATGACCATGGTCAAGGAGGTTATCCCCTAAGTTTACTTCCAGGATTTGTATCATTGCCGGTCTTTGGTTCAAGTCTTTAATTCATTTTGAGTTGTTTTTTTTGTATGGTATAAAATAATGGTACAGTTTCATTCCTTTGTATATGGCTATCCAGTTTTCCCAGCATCATTTATTAAAGATACTGCCTTTTCCCCATTATATATTCTTATCTGCTTTGCCATAAATTAATTGTTCATGTATTCATGGGTTTATTTCTGGGCTATTTAGTTCCATTGATCTGTATTTGCAGTTATACCAACACCATACTTTTCAAAATGTATCTGTCTATTTATCTATCTCTCATCTATCTATATATCATCAGCATCATCTATCATCTGTCTAATTTAAGAAGGTCTATACCCAGCATGGGGTTTGACCTAATGACCCTAAGACCGACTCCTGAGCTGAGAGGGAGATTCAGAGACTTAACCAGCTGAGCCAGCCAGGTGCCCCAACAGCATACTTTTTTGATCACTATATCTTTATGATATAGTTTAAAGTCAGAAGGCATGATGTCTCCAGCTTTGTTCTCCTTCATATTACTTTGGATATTGGATGTCTTTTGTGGTTTCAACAAATTTTAGGATTGTTTGTTCTTTTTCCATTAAAAATACAATTGGAATTTGATAGGAGTTGCTTGGAATCTGTAGATTGCTTTTGGTAGTCTAGATATTTAAACAATATTCTTTAAATCCATTTATTCCTAGGTACTTTATTATTTTGCTGCAATTTTAAGTGGAATTTTTTTAATGTCTTTATCTGATAATTCTTTTAAAAAATCTAGCAAAATAGACATAGGTCTAACAAGCTGATTTGGAAAAGACAAAAATTAACAGTGGTACTAATGAAAAGATGGATACTAGCTACATGAAAAGTAGATTTTAATAATAGTATGAGAAAGTAACAACTATATAACAAGCTTTTTAAAAAGCTGATTAAATGGATATATCTTTTAAAGCACATAACTTACCAGAACTGATTTTTACTTATTCTCTTAAAGAATATCTATTAAATATTAGAACAAACATATTAAATGTTGAAACATAAGAAGAAATCCCTTTAATAGTAGGAACAAGGTAATTAAGTCCACTATCATTTGTATTCAATATCATTTTAGAGGTTATACCCCAGGCAAAAAGGAAAAAAAAGTTAATTAGAAGATAAAGACTGTAAATTAAAAGCGATTTCCCCTATGATATCATATATGAATAAATACAAAATAACTTACATGCAAATTATTTGATATCATGCAAGAAACTGATAGGTGGCAGATAAATGTTGATATATAAAGAGCAATTAATGTGGGAAAATCACTTCTATAAAATACAGCATACTGGAAAATTTCAAGAGAAAGCATAATAAAATTGTATAAGATAATATCGTGTTTAAGAATAAATTTATAATGTAAAAACAGAAAAATTTATAAAAATTAAAGAACTAAATTAACTGTGATCTCTTCTGGTCATGAACAGGAAAACAATGGTATGAAATGTTAAATTTTCCTAAATTGATCAATGTTATTCCAATCAAAATCCCCCCAAATTATTTATGAAACTTAATAATGTGATGTTGAATTTTATGTTGATAGGTAAACAAAGAATACATAGAAATCAGCAGTGCAGCAAGGAAATATTTCCTAAATAAGACTTACTATAAACCACGGTTACTAAGATAGTATGGCAAAGATGCTGAGACAGTCCAGTTGATGAGAAATCAGTTCATTATTGTGTAGGACTTTAATATATGACAATATTCGCCAGTCATTTCAGTGGATTATGGAAAGATTATATCATAAGTGAACCTGAAAAATAATTATGGAAAAAATATATCTCTACCTCATAAAAGATACTGAAACTTAATCCAGTTAGTCATATATCAAAAATATAACTTTAAAAGGTTTGATTAAAATATAGGTAAACCTCTATATTGAGATAGTAAAATGTTTAATTCATATTGTTTCCTGATTGAGTACAGAAACTATTACATTTAGTCATATTACAATAACATCATGGATACTTAAAAAGGACTTTAAGGTAAGAAAAGGAATGCATTACAAACTGGGATAAGATAATTTTATACGATCACAATATATTTGTATCAACAGAACATAAAAAATTCCTAAAGATGAATAAGAAAATTTCAAAATTCAATAGAAATTTGGCAAAGGACATAACTAGGTATCTTATAGAAATGAAAGCCTGTTTGATTAGTAAACGTAATATTGAACAGTACTGAACATTAATATACTAATCAGGATAGCAGTATGATGCCTTTCTATCTATTGTCAGAAATAGGAAGTCTGGAAAATAGTTCTAAAGAAGATACAGGTATAATATCTTGATGTATTGCTAATGGGAGTGCACATTTGTGCAACAACTTTGAAAAATAGTATTATAGTATTATCTTTTAAAATTTCAAAAATGTGGGGCACCTGGGTGGCTCAGAGGGTGAAGCCTCTGCCTTTGGCTCAGGTCATGATCCCAAGGTCCTGGGATTGAGCCCCACATCAGGCTCTCTGCTCGGAGGGGAGCCTGCTTCCCTCTCTCTCTGTGCCTGCTTCTCTGCCTACCTGTGATCTCTCTCTCTCTGTGTGTGTCAAATAAATAAATAAAATTTTTTAAAAAAGTTAAAAAAAATTCAAAAACTGGGGACACCTGGATGGTTCAGTCAATTAAGTGACCTGCTCTTGGGTTAGCCTTAAGTAATGATCCCATGTGTCATGTGATGGAGCCCTGTGAAGGGCTTCCCACTCAGCATGAAGTCTGCTTGAAGATTCTCTCCCTTTTCTCCTCCCCACCCCCACTCACACACATACTCTCTCACTCTCTCAAATAAATAAATTTTTAAAATAGAAATTCAAGAAATCGTTTATGTACTCTAAAACACTTTGGAGTGTATCCAAGAGCGGCATTTGTGTGCGTACAATCGGGTTTGGACAATAACATTCATAGTAGAGCTGCTCATAATAACAAAAGTGTGCAATCAGTGGAAGTGTCTATCAGTAGGAGTGGATGAAGTAACCTTTAGATGCTTCTATGATGACTATTATATGAGAGTCAAAACAAATGAAATAAAATAATACATAGCAGTATGGATTTATCTTGGCAATATGATATTAAGTAAAAAATGTGTTCCTAAAGATTCCATGCAGTATGAAGCCTTTTAATAAAATTAGAAATATCATAAATGCAAACAAATACATTTTAAGGTCTATACAGAGTACATAGACATATAAAGTTGAATAAAAAGGGAGGAATAAGCATGGGAATGGAAAGATTCTCAGATTGTCTCCAATTGTAAGGCAGAGAAGGGGATTGAGGCACCACTGGTTTGTTGTAAATACTGTGTTGAGTTAGAGACTTGTATACATTTTTATTAATCCCCTCACACTCAGTATAAATAAAATTCAGGTAATCTCAAAATGTATTAACAAATTTATAGCATGCACAATTGAGAATGTTTATCACTTTTGAAAAGAAAAAAACACATCTTATTTGGAAGAGTAATATTTTTAGAGCCCATTATATGTGTAATGTTAAAAAAAGTTCATAAATATATTCATTTCATCTGTTTCCCATGCATTTTGTTAGTAACTTATTACCCACATTTTAACATTTTTATGTTTGACCTTGTCAAAACATAATTCTCAATGTGATGATTATAAGGTTACATGTGCTCTCAACTTGTAGTCTGTAAAGCTTTTGTTGTATACTCTGACAAGTAATTCTGGTCACCAATTTTGATAGAATTTCCACTAAGGAATCAAGCTATTTTATATTAAATCCTGTGCTCTCTTACTTGCCATTCTCTATTGATATAACCATGGTAATATAGCTAAGGAACACATAACCTCTTTCTTAAAAATAGTTTAAAGCAATTTATCGTGAAATTTATTTTGCTGCTTTTATCTATTTTAATCCTTTTCCCTTTTATCAGTTGATTGACGGTCAAATAGAGATGTGATTTAGGTAATAAATTTGGCTAAGCAATAGAGATAGGGGACAGGAACCCATTTTGTACAATTTCAGACTAACATTATCCATAATTTATTTTTAATTCATCAAGTCTTACAGAGAATTGAGTGTGTACCAGACATCATTTTAGGCAGTAATACTGGTTATACTTTTTAATGGGTGATACGATGAAGAAACCAGTATCAAACTTAGAAGCTATTAAGATTTAAAAGAGTGTATGATAATGATTGACTGGGTTGCCATTGGATTCTGCGTAGTCAGAGAATCCTATTCAAGGAGATGGCATTTAAGTTGAGAGCTGAGTCAGAAGAAGGAGTTACTCACATGGAAATCAAGGGAATAGAATTCCAGGCATAAATAATCCTTGCTCAAAGTGCTAGACTGAAAATAATCTTGGGAGGCTGGAGAATATTGTGTATAAAAGAAAAAGTGGTATTCAGTTGGCAAGGAAGAGGGTGGTGGGAGTGACTGATAATGCAGCTGGTATTAGAAGCCCTGTATTTGAGTTACCTCTTAGAGAAGTAGTTAAGAGACTGAAGTAAATGTTTTGAGAACTGTAGCTCAAATAATCTG
The DNA here is from genome assembly GCA_004023965.1 of Spilogale gracilis. Lineage (NCBI taxonomy): Eukaryota > Metazoa > Chordata > Mammalia > Carnivora > Mephitidae > Spilogale > Spilogale gracilis. Next base: position 19,492 of record PITA01009287.1, on the reverse strand, counting down.
TGGTTCTCTATAATTTAATGTAAAAAACGTATACTATTAATATTAGGATATAGGTATGTGCATATATACATCTGTATATGTAATCTATTTGAAGATACATTATTCACCTTGGAAATTTAAATGCTCTTGGTGGCTTTGTAGTTTGTTTTAAACATAACTGGATTTTCAACACTGAAAAATCAATTGAGACTTTGGACTCAGATACAAACTGAGGGTCTTGGAGGGAAGGGGGTGAGGGGATGGGAGAGCCTGGTGGTGGGTACTGAGGGCACCTATTGCATGGAGCACTGGGTGTGGGGCATAAACAATGGGTCTTGGAACACTGAAAAAATAAAATAAATTTTAAAAATAAAAAAATAAAAAACAACAACAAAAACAACAAAAATATAACTGCAGGAAATACTTTATTTTTACGAAGCTAAAGCAATTAAGAGCTCTATAGCCTTGTTATATTTATAGTAATATAAGTAAGCTTCCTTGAATCCATGAGAGTGAAACGAGGCAACCTGGAACTTCTCATGTTTTATGGCCCTTGCCTTCCTCGCCACTACTTACCACAGAGAAGGCATACATCTGGATTCTCCTTGCTGCTTCCAGATCATTGAGCCCCTCTGAGTTACTTGACATGAGATTTTAATCTATGATCTCCCCATTTTTAGTCCTGTTGTCCTCTTGATTTGTCTCTTTCATTTGCTGAAACTTTTAATAACCTTTCTTAATGTACTCTTTTTGACAAATATTTTTGCTCCTTACACTGTTATTTCTATTCCCACTAGATGATAATTCAGTGTCTTGATGTTTCCATTCCCTGTCCACAACTATATCAACTACCTCCTGCATGTGCATATAATAGACCTTGTCATGACCAACAAGAGCCTGTACCCCAAAATGCAGTTTCAAATACCCATTCACCAATCACAGTCATCTTTCTCTTACAGCTTCATTGTAAACCCAAAATCTGGGTTCCTCCAGATTTTCACTGTAAATTGCTTTCTTTAGGCCATCATTTCTCTCATTACCCAGAATACCCCGTTTCTTTGACCCCTTTTCCAGTGTCCAGCTCCCACCATCATTCCTGTTAGGGAAGACATCAGCCCTAGTTTAAAGTCTACTCTCTACTCATTGGTACTACTGTTTCTCTTATATAGATAAAATTTCAAGGTCCTATCTGACCAGAGAATCTAGCATAGTCCTTGTGTGTTTAGTTCATTCTCTAACCATTTGTTTATTGTGCACATATTTATTGAGAATACACATACTTATGATAAAATCTGACCCAAACAGCAAGGAGTCCAGAGTGACTAGAGAAGAATGAGTCACAGAAAGAATTTGAGGATCAGATCAGACGTAAAGAGATGGAGGAAGGAGGGGCTAGAGCAAGTATCCCTGGTAAATTCCTTAGCATTTAGAATGAGATAGGAGATCTGGTGGGTTTTGAGCGGTGCTGTTGCACTGTCCAGCTCCAGGGAAAAAAGTGAAAGCAGGGAGACTAATTAGGAAGTTATTTAACTATTCCAGGTCAGAGGTTATGGTATCCATCTTCTTGGTGGAGGTAGTGGGAAGTTGTTGGATTTTTTATATATTTTAAAGGAAGCACTGAACAGATTTGTTGATGGGTTGGATATGGATGTGAGTGAACAACAATGGATCCACCATGTTCAGCCTACAAAATAGGAAGGATGGAAATAGCATTCGCAGAGAAGAAGACTGAGAGTGGAGAAACTGTTTATAGTCTGATCTGGTATACCATGAGCACTGTGTTGCAGAAGCAAATAAATAGCGTGAATTACAAAGGTCTCCACATAAATGTTTGGGAGACCAACTGAATAAATGGGTAATGTGAGCTTGGATAAATTAACAAATGAAAATTCAAACTTTATCTCAGTACTGTAGAGACAACAGAAAATGGAAGGAATGGAGAGGCTCATGTTCTGTCAGTTCTAGCAAATGATTACCATGTGAGAGTGTGGGCATTGCCACTGAATCTGCCGTTTAATCTGGAGAAGCAGGAAATCTAGTACATAAAACATCTTAATTTTATAAAATGTATGCTACTTCAAATGAATGAAAAACAACTAAATGCACAAAAAGAAAAGACAACAACAACGAAACCCTGGGTCACCAGTCTTTGTGCCATAACTTAGAACATCTGGGGATGGTAGGAAACCTTTAATGAAACCCTGGGATTCAGAAGACTCAAACTTGAATCCTATCATGGCACCTTGCTGGCTTACCTCAGGCATAATCCAACTTGCCTCTTGAGTTTCAGGCTCCTTCTTTTATTCTAGAAAACAAAACAAAAAGGAATAGTTGCTGTACTCTAGGTTTCCTTAATATTATGGATCAAGATTTTGACAGACAACCATCCTATGGGCGAGGAAAGTTTTCAACTGTATGATAGTGCATGAGCTGAGAAAAGGTGAGGATGTTTTTTTTCTCTCTAAAGACTACCAATTAATATACTGATGTCTTATAGAGAGTGAAGTGTGGGGCTCAGAGAAGCAACCACAACAGAACACCTAAGTAGTGAAATGTGGACAAAGAGTAGATTAAATTCTTACCTTTTACAAGTTATCATTATCTATAATCTTTAGGAGTTATCATTGTCTATAATGATCCATTCATTATCAGATTACCTGGCAAAAAAAGTGGTTTTTCTCAGTTATGTTTGACATTTCCATTCTTGACTTGGGTGATAGAATAAAAAGTTGATGATCAACATGGATAAACTTGCATTATATAAATATTAAAACACTCAGATTTAAATTCAGTTTATTCATTATTTGCTACAGACCTTAGGCACTTTTTAAATCTTGTGGAGGCAAATCCCTTAACTGAAGGAATACCGAAATAATAAAAGAAATAGTTGTTATGCTACTATTAACTCTTTAGATTAGGGAAAGTAATGTAGAATTAAACAATGTCCTAATATTACATCTTTTCCACTTACCTAGAGAGACGTTTATACTTTTTTGTAACTCAAATTTTTGTTACAGATGTATTTGTGCATTTGCATAAGCATTTATGATTGTTCTTTCCTATTTATTAGCCTCTAAGGATTTCTGTTAAAATGTGACCACAAAAAGACTTTTACTAGCTGTTCTCAGCTTCTCTCAAGGGAGACATGTGTTTGACTAACTAGAGCAAGGAGATTTAGTTCTGTTAAGAGAGAAACTGACCAAGATTATTCCAGTCACCAGTTCTAGTTATACTTCTTTCCTGAACACTGTCACTAGCAGTTCTTCCCTACTTTTGAGAATTCATGTACATAATTTACCCCAGTGGAGAGATGGGTTTTGATGGTCCTTTGATTTCTCTCTTCACCAGGAACTTAGGTACAAGTCCTATAAGACATTGAGAACCCACAGGAAACATTTTCAATACCCTTGAAAATTCATTCCCCCATTCTTGTATTTTTCTTTTGGTTAAAAAAAAAATAAAAGCTTTAGTGTTTGCTAGACGTAGCAGACTGTTCCCTTAGGATTTGTCCAATATTTCTTTAATGCAGATTTTTTTATGAAGATTTGGGGAGTGGTTTTACTTCTGCCCAAGATGAGGAAATAGGGATCAACTTAAGCAACTAGAAAGGTGGATTACATCACACAATGGTTTTCATGCATTGGGGAAAAGGCAGAGGGAAGGGAAATAGACAAATCAAGATCTGTAAGTGCCTCAACTTACCAGCTTAGTTCCCAGGCCATTGTATATAATAGAGAACCTAAACCAGACCTGGTGGTCTTGGTGAGCTGAGGAATCAAAGACCAGAATTCAGAAGCCAAGACTGCCAGAATTTGCAGAGAAAACGTCAGAGGAGAGAGTGAGTTAGAGACAAAAACAAAACTGAAGGGGGTGTTTCCTCAGTCTCCTCAAATAGTACTTTAGATCAGTACATACACATGCATAAGAGATAACTACCCCAAACAACGGGAAAAACGATGGAATAGTTCATGTTTCCATCAACTAGAGTGGAAATCTTGTAACACATGAGATATTTGGTAAAATTATCAGATGTTTATCATCGGTGGGGTTAAGTTAGCCCTACAGTAAAGCTATTCTGTACTTGCTTTATGATACTTAAAAGCAAGTGTTAAAGCATCTAATTCCAAGTAACTTAACTGCACATCAGAACAATGGACAGCACCCAAGAGCTACAACAAATACACAATATCTGGCACTCAGGCATAAATATCCAGCTAAACAAAGAAGCAGAAACATGTTCTCCATATAGAGGAGATAAAAGAAAAAGGAATCAACTGAAAAGGGTGATGTAATTAGTAGGCAAGGATAGCAAAATGGTGCTTATAATTATTCTCCATATGTTCAAGGGGTTAAAGGACCGATATGCATGACTAGGAGAGAAATGGAACATATATTTTTAAAAAAGGGTGCTGAGAAGTATTTTATTAAGCATATAAATTTGAAAATTTGAAAATCTAGCTTGCAAAAATTGAAATTCAGATGAATGCATGGGTAATATTCTTCAAAAGATACCCTACAGGTCTTAGTGGGGTAGACTCATTCATCTTTTGCTCTCCAGTGGGGAGTACCTTGCTAAGCTGCAGCTAAGTATTCAATGTTTCCTGAAGAAATGCTAGAAACCTAAAACTAGCCTTGAGTTATTTTTGACAGAAACAAAGTGTGAATTTGGTTTTCAAATATTTTCCCATTTTTAATAATTTGTAGAAGGCATTAAGTCTGGATTGTGAGATTCTGACCCATTTCTACTCTTGAGACTGAACATTGATTTTGGAAATGTATTTTTATTTTTTCTAGCAGGTTTCATATAAATTTAATCCCTCCTTTGCTTTTCCCCAGTTAAGTTAGAGTAAGGAATAAACAATTGAGTCATGTATCTCCAGAATAATTATGATATAAAGTACACTATATAAAAAATCCATAAATATATAACAAATAAATCTTTGTAGTTGTTACTTAAAAATAATATATGTGGGAGCAAGATTCTGCTTTCCAGTTCTGATCTTGTTGATTCTTTCCTTTATCTTTTCCTTGTAATTAGAGAAATTCTCCACTTAAGTTTTATTAATTGGTCTTTTATTTGATTGACTCATTACCTTTCAAGAATGGGTGTCTCATGAATAACATTCATTGATCTTGGTAAACATGAGTAATAGCCACAATAAAACTAGCATTATTGCACCATTAAGATATTTTTCTGAAATTCTTCATATTTTGAGTACACTAACAGATGGTAAAGCATCTTTTTGTAAGGGTAATTCAGGTTTCATTTTTTTTTTAATGTAGTGTCTGAAAAGACATATTCAGGTTTGAATGCTGTATCTGACATTTCAATTCAAAGTTAAAGCTGCTAGCATTTACAGCTACTGCTGTTCTATTAAATATTTGTCAGACAGAAAGACAGAGGATTACTTCTTTTCATAAACCTAGTACTTTCAGCACTACACCTAAGAGAAAAAAGTCACCTAGACATCAACACAAATTTCATTTTTTGATTGAAACTCTGATAGCATTATTATTCAGACATTGGCATTAGCACTTCAAGACTAGTGCACATATAGAAATAAATACAATTGTATTATTTGTAGAGTAGGATAGAGGATTTGGGAATTGACATATTGCAAAAATATTTAATTTGCAGTTTACCTGGTGTACTTGCAACATTATTGTTGGTTAGATTTATTTTATTTCAAGCATAGTTTGTACATCTCTAGATTGATTCATCATTTTACACCCATTTCAGACAAGACGGTTATAATAATAACACATTCAGTTTGTTGCCAAATGTCAAAGTCTACAAAAGCAATGCACACAAAGAAACAACCAGATACAAAATGGAAAAAAGGAAGCCCACGTTAATCAGAAAACTCTCAAGCAGAGAGTTCGTGACGTAAGACTGCTTCTAGAGCAACCCAGTATTTTCATGGCCAGGAGATGTAATCTGTTTCATATTCCACCTGACTTTGTCAGTGATTTTGCCAGTTTCACATACAATCTAATTTAATTTTAATCACGAGGAAGCATTCATCAAGAGTGATGGTCTACAAGGTCATTGGATCATTGATAGAGGAACTCTTTTTGCCACAAAATTCCAAAGAATTTGCATCCAATGGATATTCTTTTTTTTTTTTAAAGATTTTATTTATTTATTTATTTGACAGAAACACAGCTAGAGAGGGAACACAAGCAGAGGGAGTGAGAGAGGGAGAAGCAGGCTTCCTGCAGGGCAGGGAGCCAGATGCGGGGCTTGATCCCAGGACTCTGGGATCATGACCTGAGCCGAAGGCAGTTGATTAACCAACTGAGCCACCCACACGCCCCTCCAATGGATATTCTTAACAATAGCTACAATAGTTAAAGTATTTGCTATTTTACCTTTTGTTTGTCCAAACTCTTGTCACTTTTGCCTTTCTCATGATTTCAGTGATGTAAGTCTGAAGCTGATAAGGGATATTTTGTATTCTTATAAACTTAGTGATAATACCATTTTTCTGTTTTGAAAATTATTTTTCCATTTTTTACTTTACCTTATGATCTCCAAACTCCAGATACATATCTTTATGTAATTGAGTAAATACAATGATTTTACATGAGGAAGTCAGAAGGAGATTTAAAACCTATTTTTCCATTTCCTTCTTACCTTGCAAGATAATTTTATGAAAATGTAATTTCTCTAGAGTCTTGATAGGAAGAGTCAACAAATGCTGGGTATTCCCCAGTGCTGGAAAATGAGGTCAGAGCATCAGAAAGGAGTTCCAAGATCTTTCTTCAGGAGTTGATAAATCAGTTCTACTTGGGGAAATGGTTAGTGGTAAAGCATACAGAAATATTCAAGTTACTAAAATAAATCTTTTATTTTTATATTAGCAGCTGAAAGCTATACTCTTAACCTCAGAAACCTCCAAAAATGAAATAGAATCCTGAAAGTTAAACTTTGGAAGTGTCATTTAAAATTTTGGACTGAAATACGAAATTTGTGAAAATAATGAATAACTTATTACAATTCAAACTACTATTAAAAACGTTGGTATTAAAAAAAAATAAAAGTGTTGGTATTCATTTTGTTTTTTAAAAAGGCTGGAATCTGACTAATTAACCAAAGCTAGGCATATGTACTTTTGAATTAAGGATTTCCTTTTGTTTTCTAGGGAGAAGAGTAATTATTGGCTTTGGGTTAATGATCTCTTTGTATGAGAAGAAAAACCATCTTTAAGTGTTATGGTCAAGCATGAACTTACTGTATTATCTTCTCTCAATCTGCACACTGGTATTTGTCCAGGTATCATTGGGAAAAATTCACAGACAAAACAAAGTCATTAAGATCGTATTTGCTGAACACTTACCATCTGCAAGGTACTGGGATAGGCCCTGCGTGATTAAATAATAAACAAGATACAGTCTTTGCTTTCACAAGGATTGCAATAAGTAGAAAGATAAGACAGCTAAATATCAGACTTTAATATAGGAACTGTCATTCATCGGTGCATCTTTAGAACTGTTTCTAATGCTTTCACGGTTGCTGTATTTCCTTTGGTGCCCAACATAGTATATTGAATCATATGTGCATTCAATAAGCAAAGCCTGAATGAATAAAACTGTGGATATGAGTACTACAAACCATTTCAGGAAAACTACTTTATGAGTCTTAAGCTATTCACTCAATGAACCTCAATAAAAATGAATTAAGAGCAGTGATAACACCAAATCTCAAGCCTTTGCATCATAAAAATCCTTGCAATTTAATGCATAATCACTTACCATTAACATTTCATTTCCTTATCTTTTGCCTGTGTTGTATTATAGGTAGTAATTAGAATTGATTTTTATAGTATAATTTCACAAGATACCAAAATAAGTACTCTGCTAAAGGCCAGAAAAAGATTTATGATATACTTTCAAATGTTAACTCTACAATTCTATTAAAGAAAATCAACAAATATTTAATAAGCCCCTATAGTAAGGTGCTCATCTATGTATTCTCCTATCAGTGCTTATAAGCAGGTTCTTTTTAAAGACAATTTTAGTAAGTACTGTCTCCAATGACTTTCCTACTTCTCGGGAACCATTAAGGTATTATTTCCAGCTAGAGCCTGATAATTTTTCCTTAGAATGCAAAATTCCTGCTGTTACCTATTGCTGTTTAAAATATAAAATATATCTATGTGATGATAAATGTCAGACCTGAATATGGAAAATTTACCTAAAAAATCATATGGAAGATGAGTATGAAATAATTTGGTGAAATATGTAGGAACTGCTGTAGGACCAACACACATGTGTATATGTTGGAAGGAGATTGTTAAAACCACTTTCTTCTAGTCAATTTTGACAATATCTGGTTCTTTCTAGAGCTCATGAATTTTAGCAGGAGGACTACATTGCTTACCTACCGAGATTGGATGACAACTGCTTTATTTATTTTCTACTAAATGGTCAATAGATGGGTAGTTTCTGAATTATAAAATACACAGGGATTCATTACCTTAAAATAATTGTCAGATGGAAAAGGAAACCTCTTATATCAGCAAAATTGATGTTTTCTTAAGATGGGATGGAAACTCCACCTACTTAATTTTTTTTTTAAACCCAAAAGTCAGTGGTTTGGTTTTAAAATATGAAGATAAAAAAAAAAAAAACAGAAAAATCAGCTTGTTATTTACCTCTAACATTCTGTTAAATGGAAAAAAAAAGATGGAAAATTAACTGAGTTAAAAAGTGTTGTCCATTTACCACTGGAATATTTAGGAGTTGTGATCTACTCTTTTAGGACACAACTGTTATACATAATATATAAACCCAATGCACTGTCAGTATTTTCCCCCAAATAATTTAATTTTTTACAGTATATACTTTATGAGTTTATAATATTATCTTTTCTTATAGGTGCTTTGTATCCTGTGATTATAAATCTGTTTCTGTCTAACTTAGTCTTTCATATCCCTGATAATATTCTGCTATTGAACATCTTTCATAAAAAAGGATCTTTAAAGCATAGCAGGAAGGTTATGAAGGTAAAATTGTATACATCACAAAGTCCATTCCAATGGAGTTTTCAATATAGAAAAATAGTAATCAACTCGAGCTAGTTCTGTTTTACTCTTTCTGAAAGTGACAAATTCTGTCACAACTAACCAAGGTCACAATAATGTTCCTTCATCTGAATAACAGTGAAGAAAGGAGAATGGTTAGTTTCAGGGAACTGATAAATAATTCATAATAATATGATTGGTGTAATGTTGCTGAATGTAGTTACTAAAATGCCATTCATATTTTCTTGAAATTATTCAATAATTCCATTACTTTTATAGCATACTGCTTTGACCTTGGATTTCAGTTTTCCCACAAATGAATCAAAACCCTAAGTTCTGGTGTTTTATTAACCTTCTCAATAACTATGGAATCAACTTGGTAAAATTTAACAAATGGAAACCCTGGTATAGATTCAAACCTTAGTTAAAAATCACACTGTTATAAGCCAGTAGAAGACGTCAAAAACAGAATAACACCTCTTGCAATAAGTTCTGATTCCTTATTAACTGAATATATCACACTTTAGACAAAATGAGTCCTCTTACCCTTGGTATGCAGGTAAAGTAGCTGAGTGACAGGGGTGGGAGACCCTGATTTGTAGTATTTGCTGATTTCTGTGATGCAAATGTTCCCATAATGACTGACTTTAAACTCTCAGCATGTTGGCACTGAACTTTTAGTTAATAGGAGATATGCACAATTGATTCTTATGAGTGGAGCCAATAAGAGCCTCCTCATGGACAAAATAAATAAATAAAATGGATTGTTGATTTTCCGGTTAAAATTCTGATAGGTTCTGCACGATGAAATTCTCTAGACCAGTGTTTCTCAAAATTAATATGCAAACAAGTCACCCAAGTAGCTTCTTATTTAAAATAGTGAATCTTATTCAACAGACTTGGGATAGGGCCTAACATTCTGCTTTTTTCTTTCTTTCTTTCTTTCTTTCTTTCTTTCTTTCTTTCTTTCTTTCTTTCTTTCTTTTCTTTCTTTCTTTTTCTTTTTTTTTAGATTCTGCTTTTCTAACAAGTCCCCAGATGAGACCAAAACTTCTGCTTTCATGGGCTGATGTGGAGTTGTAATAGTGTACAACACTAGTTCCAACACTTTAAGTGTGGATGAGAATCACCATGTGACAGTGTTAAAGCAAATTTGCTTGGCCCTGGAGTTTCTGAGTCAGTGTATATGTGATGGGAAGGAGATTGGGTAATAATTTGCATTTCTGGCAAACTCCAAGGTAATACTGCTGACTCAAATCCAATCTCGAGAACCACTGTGGGTCCAGAGAGCTATCAGAACACTGAAGAAATTTGTTTTCACTTCAGGAATATGTAGAAAGAGAAAAATGTCAAATTACAGTTTCAAATCTGTTGGTTCTTTTATCTCATCGTCCCATTGCCAACATGGAGTGACTATCTATAGGCTTAGAACCTTATGCTATGTTCTATGGAGAGCTACGGTGGAATTAAAAAAAAAATGTCCTTGCCTTTGGGTATTGGCAATTTATAATAAGATATTAGTGAGAAATAAAATGACAGCAATATAAGATGCATAAGGAACTTTATCCACACTACAGTGTGATAATGTGAGGATTAAGTACAAAAAAAGTTATGATTTATGTTACCTCGAGATAGAGTCTGAATCAGCCAGATATGTCTAATAACATGGGAAATACAGGCTGCAGCATTGAGGCCCAGAGGAAAGACACAAAAGTTGCTGAAGAAATTGTCAGTGAGGAAACAGCTTAGAACTGGGGGGTCATTATTAGCAATTTGAAGACTTTTCAGAAAATGCCTTTGCATTCAAGTTCATAAAGACTCATGGTAGGCATATTGTTTGATGAGAAAAAGATAGGCATTATGAGACCTCATTTTAGTTTAAGTTAATGTTAAGAGCTACCAAAATTGTTTATTATATAATTATCAGATCTTCTTAGTAAAAGGAGGGCATGACGTATGTGGAAGTGAATGAAGATCACCCAGATGAGAACAAACAAGCTATTCATTCAGAGAGGGGGAATCTGTCACCACCAGAGACTCGAAGTCAAACAGGGCAGAAGAGGACTGTTAGATTATATGGTAGTTATATTTTTAATTTATTGAGAAAACTCCATACTGGTGTTTATAGTGTATTACCAGTTTATATTCTCACCAACAGTGTACAAGGATTTCCTATTTCTAATTTTTTGGTAATAGCCATTCTGATAGGTCTGAGATGTTATCTTACTGTGGTTTTGATTTGCATTTTCTTAGTGACTTGTCATGTTGAGCACATTTTCTTGAACTATGTATCATTTTTAGCTCTTTGAAAAAATACTCGGATCCTTTGCCATTTTTAAATCGGGTTGTTCTTTTGCTCTTGAGTTGTATTAGTTCCTTGTATGTTGGGGATATTAATCCTTTATCAGATATGTGGTTTGCAAATATTTTATTCAATTTCCTAAGTTGCCTTTTCATTTTGTTGATGGTTTCCTCTGCTATGCAGAGGTTTCTTAGTTGGATGTAGTTCTACTTGTTTACTTTTTGCTTTTGGTATCAAGTAAAAAAAAAATAATTGCTAAGAATGATACCAAGAAATTTACTTGCACTCTGTTTTCTTTTAGGAGTTTTACACTTTGAATTTTACATTCATGTCTTTAATACATTTTTAAAAGGTTTTATTTATTTGACAGAGAGAGACATCACAAGCAGGCAGAGAGGTGGGCAGAGAGAGAGAGGAGGAAGCAGGATCCCTGCTGAGTAGAGAGTCCAATTGGGCCTCGATCCCAGGACCCTGAGATCATGACCTGAGCTGAAGGCAGAGGCTTTAACCCACTGAGCCACCCAGGCACCCTCTTTAATGCATTTTGAGTTGATGTTTGTTTATGTTTCATTCTTTGATGTATGGCTATCCAGGTTTCTCAACATAATTATTGACAAGCTGGAGTTTTCCCCACTGTATATTCTCAACTTTATTATAAACAAATACCATGTATGTATGAGTTTATTTTGGGCTCTCTATTCTGTTCTATTCATCTATGTTTCTGTTCTTATGTTGATACCATACTGTTTAGATAGCACTGTCGTATAGTTTGAAATCAGAAGTGTGATGCTTCCAGTTCTCATCTTCCTCAAGACTTTTTCTTTCTTTTTTTCTTTTCTTTTTTCTTTTTCCTTTTCTTTCTCTCTTTCTTTCTTTCTTTCTTTCTATCTATCTAGGGTCTTATGTAGTTTTATAAAATTTTAAGATCTGTTCTTCTATAACAGTAACAAATATCATTATCATCTATAATTTAAGAAATTATATTGCTCTGTAGATCACTTTGGGTATTATGGACCTTTTAGCAATATTCTTCTTGCTCTTCAACATGTGTTACCTTTCCATTTACTTATGTCATGCTCATCTTTTGGTTCCTTTGTAAAATTTATTCCGAAGTATTACTTTCCTTTTGATGCTTGTATACAATGGAATTTTTTTTAAAGATTTTTTATTTATTTGACAGAGAGAAACACAGCCAGAGGGGGAACATAAGCAGGGGAAGTGAGAGAGGGTTAAGCAGGCCTCCTGCCGAGCAGGGAGCCCGATGTGGGACTCGATCCCGGGTCTTCAGAATCATGACCTGAGCCGAAGGCAGTCGCTTAACCAACTGAGCCACCCAGGCGCCCCTAAAATGGGACTTTTATTAATTTCCCTTTCTGGGAGTTTGTTGGTATACAGAAACACAACTAATTTTTTTATATTAACTTTGTTAACACTGAAACTTTACTAAATTCATTTATTTAACAGTTTTAAGTCTTTAGGGTTTACTATAATATGTCATCTGCAAATAGAGACAATTTTACTTCTTTCTGATATGGATGTCTCTTTTCTATTCTTGCCTAATTTTTCTGAGATGCTCAGTAGTATGTTGAATAAAAGTGGTGAGAGATAGCATCCTTGTCTTAAAGTGTTTAGCTTTTCACTATTGTGCAGGTGGGTTTGTCATATATGATTTTTATTATGTTGAGATATGTTCCCTCTATACTCAGTTTATTAGGAGTTTGTGTCAGAAAAAACTACTAAATTTTGTCAAATGCTTTCTCTGCATCCACTAAGATGATCATATGACTTTTTTCTATGTTTTCTTAATCCTCTGTATGACAATTGTTTTGCAGATGTTGGACCATTCTTCCTTCCCCAGAATAAATCTCCTTTATCATGATGAATAATCATTCTAATGCATTACTGAATTTGGGTTGCTAATACTGTAAGGATTTTTGCATGTGTAGGAATATGGTCTGTAATCTTTTGCTCAAGTGTCCTGGTCTGGATTGGTGTCAGAGTAATCCTGGCCTCATAAAATAAATTTGGAAGTGGCTTCTCCTCTTCTGTTGTTTATTTGTTTGCTTTTTTTTAATTTTATTTTTTGTTTTGTTTTGTTGAAAAAGTTTGAGAAGGATTGGAATGTTTTCTTCCTTAAATATTTGGTAGAATTCATCAGTGAATCCATCTGACCCTGAGCTGTTCTTTGTTGGAAGGTTTTTGATGACTGATTCAAATCCTTACTAATGATCCCTCTGTTCTATTTTCCTTTTATGATTCAGTGTAGGTAGATTGTATGCATCTAGGAATTTATCCATTTTTTTCTAGGTTGCCCAATTTGTTGGCATGTAGTTGTTCATAGTTATGTCCTTGGATCCTTTGTATTTGTATGGTATCAGTTGTAATGTCACCTCTTTCATCTGTAATTTTGTGCCTTCTCTCTTTTTCTTGGCAAGTCTAGCTAAAGACTTTATTTTGTTTATCTTTTCAGAAACTTCACCTCTTTCATTAATGACCTTCTATGTCTCTTATTATAGTCTTTGGCTTAAAGACTATTTGTCTAATATAAGTATACCTACCCAAGCTTTCTTATAGAAGTGAGTGTTGGGTGGGCAGCATATCATTGGGTCTTGTTTGTTTTTTGTTTTTTTGTTTTTGTTTTGTTTTTTGGCTTTGTTTTGTTCTTTGATTTTTTTTTTAATCCAATCCTATGTCTTTTTGGAGAATTTAGTCCCACTTAGATTTAAATCAATAATTGATAAGTATGGACTTACTATTTCCCTTCTCCTAGTAAGGGCAGAACAGCAGCAAGAGTTAGGTGTTGAAAGAATGAAAAGTACCAGTTCTAATAAAATGTTCAGAGTACGTATTTAGCTTCCACTGATTGGTCCTAGTTGGAGTCAAGGACCCAAAATAGGAAAGCTGGAAAACATTAACAAAGTTATGAATATTCTAAGATGATTGCTGCAGGTGCGGCAGTTTGCCTTCCAGGCTGGTTGCTGTACAGATTGTGAATCAGAATTCATTTGTCATATATTGTCAAGCCATTACCCATTGTATATTTAATCTTGCATTAAATTACAAAATGAAATTTAAATACAAGATTTTAAAATATAAATGAGTAGGAATGCCTTTTTAATCTATGGCATATATATGTATATCTTTAAAAAATACACACACACCCATACCATGATTTAGAAGAGCTTAGTAGAAAAAAATGTTGTCAGGAGAATTATTTTTGAAATAGAATTATTTTATTCTTACAATTATTACAATTTACTGTTTACTTAATGAAAATAAAGGTCTTATAAATCATTTAATTTATGTTATCTTGAGGAAAAATGTGTGTATACTTTTGTATGTACTCCTTTTCCAACAATAGTTTTAGGTTTCAGTCTTGTCTCTTTATCCTTGTTGTTTGAAATAGGTAACACAGCAAATTTTTACTTCCTTCATTTGTGTCTTTATATCTCCTCTTTAGTTTTGTTCTTCTACATGGTAATTGAAGGAATTTGCTAATTCTAATTTATTTGGACTAGTGTAATTTCAAAGAAGCTTGGGATTATCGATTTTTATTTATTTGTTTTTTTAAGGATTTTATTTATTTATTTGACAGAGAGAAACACAGCTAGAGAGGGAACACCAGCAGCGGGAGGGAGAAAGGGAGAAGCAGGCTTCCCGCCAAGCACGAAGCCCGATGCAGGGCTCCATCCTAGGACTCTGGAATCATGACCTGAACGGAGGCAGACACTTAATGACTGAACCATCCATGTGCCCCATGGCATTATTACTTTTTAGAGAAAATACAGTTGTGGTAATAATTTTTGTCCTCTGTTCAAAGAATTGTTCCTAGTGTTGTTTAAATATTATCTCATGCTCTTAGCTTATTCTTTGACAAAATTTATCCAGTTCCCAAAGTTGATGTCATTTGAAAGGAATTAAAACACCTTTGGAAAGCTAATTAAGACTCTTTTCAGCATTCTGTCCCATCTCAAAAGATACATTGAACTAGGAAGAAAATAAACTATGTACTTGGATTCTGATATTTATTTAAAAATAAAGACATGAATAAAGAGTTCTTTAACAATTTAATATGTCCCCTCCCCAACATTATATCACTGGTCTGTAAAACTCAGTAAACGATCATTTTCTTTGTGCTTTTGGTAAATACTGCAAATCAAGGAGAAGTGCCTGTGTGGCTCAGCCTTTAAGCGACTGCCTTTGGCTCAGGTCATGATCCTGGAGACTGGGGATCGAGCCCCACATCGGGCTCCCTGCTCAGCGGGAAGCCTGCTTCTCCCTCTCTCTCTCCCCCTGCTTGTGTTCCCTCTCTCATATTTCTCTCTGTTGAATAAATAAATAAAATGTATAAAAAAAAAACCCAAAAAACAAGTAACTGGCCCATGGGTCAAGTCCGACACACCACTTATTTTTCAAGTCAGGTTTTATGGGAACACAGCCACAGCCCTTCATTTAAATATTACCTTATAAGTGCATTCAAGCTACAACTCAAGAGTTGAGTAGTTGTAACAGAGACAACAGAGCTCACAAAATCAAAAATATTTACTACCCGGATCTTCACAGAAAATTCACCACAACTTTCTTTAGTAATTAAGTAACTTTTTACTTCAGAAATACATTCTGAAATAAAGGCAAGAAATAACGATTCTCTAATTACTCTTGACTTCTATTTCTGATACCCTACTGGGCATTTTTTTTGTTTGTTTACTCCTTCTGATCTTACTTCTTGAATCACTTCTCTCCCTGAAGCCTTTACAGATGCCTCCAAATCAGATGAATCACTCCTCTGTGTTGCCTCTGAATTTGGCACATGCTTGCACTGCTGCAGTTCTCACTATAAAGTTTAATTACATTCTGCAAGTCTCTGTTCCCCACTATACCATGAACTCCTTGAGGACAAGGACAAGATTAGTAGAGTTCAATGAATGTTTATTGAAATACATTTGAATTAGCGTAGTATTGTAAGGGTTGCTGACTAGATTTGCCAGGCCTAGATTCACGGTATGTATCAGGCAAAATAGTTGAAGCACCAAGTAATGTGGGAGCAAAGGAACAGATTGCCTCTGTAATATTATATGGAAATTGCAACCAGAAAACTTTATTAATAAGAATTTCATTTTTTAACTATTCAGCTTCCTTAGTTTGAGAATTCATGAATCTAAGGAAAGAGAGAGGCATGGGTTAGATGGGGAAGGAAGAATGTGTTGGAGAATGAATGATAAATATGTGGCAGATGTGAAATCTCCAAATCATTAAGAATGGAAGAATCAAGGTATTTTAAAAATTCATCATTTCCACAGATGTTTTATATACATACACCTGTATATATACATACTCACATATGTGGTTGCAATCATTAGATTGAATTCAGAAAAATGAAGTCCCATTAAAATTATCTTTGAATAGCAGTCCTGTCAAATTTTTAAAAATGCATAATGACTCATAGAGGAAAAAATGTTGGAATTGTCAAAACCTGGGTCGTGTTGGGCCATTTACTACATTTTTTTCTTGGAACTTTGAGTCATTAATCACAAGGTATGGTTCTTATCATTAACTTAGAATAAAACAGTAGTTTGTTCTTTATCTTAAGCTAAAACATTTTAGCATTTTGTGTAGGCCTGAAACACAGCAGATACTCATAATTACTTGCTTCGTGAATTGTAAAGCTAGGGCAGCTGTACCTTTTATTTTACCTCACACACTGTGAATCCAGATTGGGCTAAAGGGAGCTAGGGAAGCCCCTCTTCCTCTCCCTCTCTTTCGTGCCTTGTTTCCCTCCTTCCCTCCCTACCATATCTTTTCTCTCTCATGCCTTTATTCTCAGGCATATCTCCTTAAAGGTAGAAAATATGGCCACCAGGTTGCCATAAAGATTTCTCGGTTTAAATCATCCTCCCATCTAGGGATCCAAACAAAAGAATGCTATTTTCTTCTAGTCCCTGGGAGATCTGGAATGTCCTGCCTTGGAATGAATGCCAGAGGATTAGGATTATTCTGGGTCATACATGTGGAAGTACGGGGTGAGGCTAAATTAAAACCAAGTAAACATGACATAATACTAATTGCGGTGAGATGGTTATAGACAGCCCAGCAAAGAAAAGACAAATGTTCGGTCCAAAAACCATGACCGATTATAAAGTCATCACTAAAAGAAAGTTGGAATTCTTTCAAATGTGCTTAGCTTCCCTTAATAACTATTTATTGATGCAAAACCATTTTAAGCATATTTAAGGCTTTAGCTCAACTGGAGGTTATAAATTGGATATGGGAATTGCTTTGTCTTTGAGAATATGATCAATGATATGAAAACAGTATAGACTTGGGGACCAAGGAAACCTTTATCCAAGACTGATATACTGTTTCTTAGCACCATAACTTAATTTTCTCATTTGTAAAACTGAGCTTAATGAGACCTATTGCACAGTTTTGTGCATATGAAATGAAAAACAAATTTATCATCACATTTATTACAATTAAAAGCTATTCTGTGTGTATGTTTTTACTTTTAGACTGTGAGGATCTTGAGAGCTGGGATTTCCCCCACTCAGGTACGTTATATAGTCTGGCATGGAGGACCTGAGAAATAAATGATGGGTATTCTTCAGCTTGTTTCTCTTCTTACTGATTGAGAAGTCAAAGTTTCTTCAATGCTATCTGATGTGTAGAGCTGCCGATCTCCTGATCATATATGTCAGCCTTCTTCCTGAAGAAAAGAATTAGGCTACAATATGTAGTTAATACATGTTAGTGGAACAAATGTAAAAAGGTGGGGTACTAGCATCTCACTTTTTAAAATGAAGTAACTGAAGCCCAGAAATATTAAGTAACATCTAGCAACATTAAGTAACTATCTAAAGATTACCCATGAAAGGAGTTTATTGTTTTGGTGGGATTCAGACATACTCAATTATTTCCGCAATCACTAGCTTCAAACATACTCTGTTAAAACTCCCTTTCTCGTCCACTCCTATGATCTGAAGATCTTCACTATCCTCTTTCTATTCAAGTTCTCTCTGGTCTATTCAGTGTGTCTTCTAAATCAATGCTCATATTCTCCCCTCTTCCCAATGCTACCCAGGCCTCAGCTGAGAAACCTGAAATGTGGAGGTGTGCTCTTTTCTTTATTCCTCCTACCTATTTCCTCTGGTTTATACATTGTTGGGGCAAGAAAGATAGGTTAGAGAAAAGGGGCAAAAGCTGTTAGTTTGATTAGCTCTGTTCTCTTCCTGTCTATGTCCTCTGTGTAGGGAACAATCAAATGCTGGCTTTCTCTTGCCTTACACATGTAAGTTTTGGAAATGTAGAAAGGTATCTTTCTTAGGCATTTATCTCTTGTAGCAAAGGGTCTGTTTGTCTTGATATATCTGATTTTGCTTATCTTTGTAGTTTAGATAGACTCAACCTTCCTATGTCAAACTGTTCTGCAGGCTGCTTGGTGGTTAAACCTCCCTCCCAGGTGTCTCAGCTTACTTCATTCCCTCTTCTCAGCTTGGTAACTTGAACAGTTTGATGAGGCTCCCCGCATAAGCCAGCTTCCGGTGCGTAAATGAGAACTTGGTATTCCTTTGTGTGGCAGCCTCTTTCAGGAGGAATTATCCCCTTGATGTGCCCTCCTCACTTAGCATGGCCTCTGGGAGAGAGGCAACCCTCTGCATCCCCAAGTAATCTCTCACCAAGAACATTACACTCCTGAGATGGCTTCCAATTTCCTTCATAGTGTTGCTTATGGGGACTGGAGGAGTGTGGTCTGCTGATGGTAACTGGGCTGGGTTTGCCAACTCAGCAGATTTTTGTGGAGATAGATCTGGAAGCCCCTTAAGGTTCTTTAGAATAGGCGCACACCTAAGGTATTCACCTTTGACACTTTATCATTTTTCCAAGACCACAGGAAAATTCCATTTTGACATTCCATTATAGACTATGATGACCTTTTTAAAATATCAGCTTATATTAGTCAATTCTTACTGAAACAATTGGCTATTTTATTATTTTTTAAAAGATTTTATTTATTTATTTGACAAAGAGAGAGATCACAAGTAGGCAGAGAGGCAGGCAGAGAGAGAGAGGAGGAAACAGGCACCCTACTGAGCAGAGAGCCCTATGTGGGGCTCAATCCCAGACCCTGAGATCATGACCTGAGCTGAAGGCAGAGGCTTTAACCCACTGAGCCACCCAGGTGCCCAAT
>PITA01009286.1:43317-78951 GCA_004023965.1 Spilogale gracilis | reverse complement strand
CGCATGGTCTCACTTACTTGCGGTGCATGAGGGGCAAACTGGAGGACAGTGGCAGAAGGAAAGCAAATGGGAACTAGGGTAATCTAGGGAGGGAAACGAAACAACAGACTTTGAACACAGAAACAAACTGAGGGACTTGGAGGGAGGGGGGTGGAGGGATGGGAGAGCCTGGTGGTGGGTACTGAGGACACCTAAAGCGTGGAGCACTGGGTGTGGGGAATGGGGAATGAATCTTGAAACACTGGAAAAAAAAATTTAGTAACAATAAAAAAAAAAAAGTAGTATACCAATTCATACAAGAAATTTTTAAGGAGAATGAGTTTGTAATAGCTAGCTTTAACTGCTAAACAAAATGTCATACACTGGGTGGCTTCAACAGTAAATACTTCTCACTGTGTGGAGCTAGAAAGCCCAAGATTAAGGTACTGGTCAAACTGGTACCTGGTGAGGAACCACTTACAGTTTTGCAGGATGGTTTTATCTTTACATGTCAGAGAGAGATCATCTCTCCTTCTATAAGAGCACTAATTCCACTCCTTAAGGTTCTACTCTCATGACCTCATCTAAACTTACTTACCTTCTAATGATTATACCCCAAGTACCATCACATTGGGGACTAGGGCTTCAACATATTGAAGTTTAGGGCACACAATCATTCAACCCAAAGCAGAGTTGAAATGCTGGTTATTTAGAGATATGCCTTTTCTTAAATCCTGGAAAAAAGAAGTAAAAACTGATAGCTTCATTGGTTATTTTTAAGATTTCAGATTATCTGTGAATAAAATTGTGCCTTTCAAAAACCGTAGCTTGTACAATTAGTATCAGTTTACTCCTCAGAGTAGTATATTAGACAGAAATTAGTCCTGATTTCAAAGCAAACCTTTAGTGGGTTATTTAATTCATGTTTTTCATAGTTCTTTGTATTCAGTATGTAGCTGTATTGCATCAGTCCTCTTCCTCTGTGTCTCTTTTACTCTCACACTACATTCCTCACACTTCTGACACCAAATGTTGGGGCTTCCCTCACAACAAGCAACTCCTTGCAACACTAGCTGAGCGTCCTATAATTTAACTCTATTCTGACACTATTTGCCTGCAGATCCCACAGGTGGAAGTCTCCGCCCCACAAGACTATCCTCTCTCCAGATGCCATTTGCAAATAGAAGATCCCTAGGTCACCCACAATTTCTGTCTGACTTGGCTACAAATTGGACGTGACTGCCAATGACCTGCCACGGTGTGGATTTGATTATTTCCTAGAACAGCCTATAAAATTTAGGGAAATACATACTTTTCTTAGTTTATTAAGGGATATGGTAAAGGATACAGATGAACATCAGATTATAAGAACTGTGTTGGCAAAGTATGCAGGGAGGGATGCAGAGCTTCAGTGCCCTCCAGTGTGCCACTCTCCCAGCACTCACACACGTTCACCAGCCCAGAGACTCTCAAACTCCACTCTTTTGATTTTTATAGACATAGACCGGGTAGATTATTAATTCCATTTCCAGTCCCTCAACCTTCTCTGGAGAATGGGGGCTTGGGCTGAAAGTTCCAAGCATCTAATCATGGCTTGGTCTTTCTGGTGACCAACCCCCCAGTCAGGGCCCACTTAGATCACCTCATTAGAACAAAAAACACTCTTATTACCCAGGAAATTCTAAGGGATTTAGGAATTCTGTCTCAGGAACCAAGGTCAAAGATCAAATATTGGAACAAAAGATGCTCCCAGTGCTCTTATCACTTAGGATATTACAAGGGTTTAATGGAAGTTTTAAATTCCATAATTTACACAGAAATTAGGGGCAGAGACTGATATGTACCTTTTCTATTATCTCACAGTTTCAGTAGAGAATATGCAACTATTAAATTGTGAATTAATCCACTGTAATTCCCAGTCCAACATGGCAAGTCATCTTCCTAGCAAATTTTTCCATGTATCCATAATCCCACTGTGGCCTCATGACAAGAATATTTCTAAACTAGAAACTTATATTTTCTAATTAAAATTTCTAAAATTTCTCCACAATTTCTGATATACATAAATAGCATATATCAGGATGTTAACAGATTCCTCATGAAAAATATGTCCTGTTTCCAAGTTAGTCTGGGAAGTGTTGGTCTAAACAAAATTGAACTTTTTTTTTTTTTTTTTTAAATAGGAGCTCTCAGTCTTTGAGTGTTATTGTGCGCTGTGGGCCTAAGGTACAGGAAGCTATAGAAACAGTTTCCCGAATACGTTTCTTATGCAACTTTTATTACAGAGTACCTATAAACATTTTGAAGGACACATTTAAAAGTAATGAACAAAACAGAGCCACAAGAGGAGATGGGATCTCCACGTAGTTCTTAATCCTGCCCATATGCTTTGCTCATGATCTGTTCTTGCTCTGCAGTTCTCCTGAGTAGTTGTAATTCCCAGAATGCACCATGTTTTCTCCATATTGGCATGTGAGGTTTCCTCTACTTAAATGTTCTTTATCCATTTCTTTGACTTTAGCCTCTACTTATGTTTTAAGAATCTCATCTGAGTTTTGTTCTCTCAAGGAGGCTTCCCTGGTCTGCAGGTGATACTTGTTCCTCTGAGTTGTCTTAGAATGGTGGTTCTTAAACTCAAACATAATTCAGTGTCTCTTATTGGGCTCAATAAAACATGGACTGTTGGGCGCCTGGGTGGCTCAGTGGGTTAAAGCCTTTGCCTTTGGTTCAGGTCATGATCTCAGGGTCTTGGGACCGAGGCCCGCATTGGGCTCTCTGCTCCACAGAGAGCCTGCTTCCTCCTCTCTCTGCCTGCCTGTGATCTATCTCTCTGTCAAATAAATAAAATCTTTGGGAAAAAAAACATGGACTGTTGGGCTTCACACTAACATTTCTGATTCTGGAGTGGCATCTGAGAACATCACTGAGTCCAACTCACTTCAGATGACCCAGAGACCTTCACAGAGGCAGAATGGTTTTCTGGGAATTGTAACATCTTGGTTCTTATGCCCCTTCTCGTCTTACCAATCATGTGATCCTAGAGGTGAGCTTTAACCTTCATGACTCCTGTTAGCCTCCTTTTAAGAATTGGAATAGTGATGCCTATCCTGTCTAGATATCCATAGGCTCGCTGAGGTTATATGAAAACAGGTTACAAATTCTCTATAAAGTACAGGCTTTATGGTAAACAAGATGGTATATTAGTTTTCTCAGTCTGCTGTAACAAACTTACTACTAACTGGGTGACTTCAGACCAGAGAAATTAATTTTCTCACAGTCTTGGAGGCTAGAAGTAGAATCTAGTTATCAAGCAGGGTCATTCTCTCTTCCTAGCTTCCAGTGGTTGCATGGAAATCCTTGGCATGCCTTGGCTTACAGCTTCACCCCTCCATTTTCTGCCTCTGGCATCACATGACTGTTTTCTTTGTGTGTCTCTGTATGCTAATGTCTTATTATAAAAATACCAGCTATATTGGATCAGGGCACACCCAACTCTGGCATTATTTCATCTTAACTTGATTACACTTGCAAGGACCCTGGGTAACCAAATAATGTCACATTCACAGGCCCTGTGGTTAGGACTTGACCATATCTCTTTGGGAGTCTTAATTTGACTCCCAATAGCTGGTAGTGGTCACACAGTTGATTAAGGTAGAGCTGACCCAACAGTCTTCCTGGGACTGTTTCTGCTATATGACACCAGATTTCACTTTAAAGATGATTTAATGCATATCCATTTTCCATACTTTCTCCCTCTTCTCCTCTCTTTGAAAGTTCAAGGGCTTCTGTGGTCACCTAGTAGTGTTTAGAACATTGCCAACACTGACCAGATACTGGGGAGCAGACCTACTATAGTAGTCACAGTGGGGCCAGTGCACAGCAGGGAAATGGATGGGTGGTGCCACTGGCATAGAGATGAAATTAAGAAAGAATAAATTGTATAGTGGAGGGAAGTGGGTCCTGTTTTGTATATCCCCAGCTTCAGGTGTTGGTGGCCTCAGCGTACATACAGTGAAGGCCTAGGATACTGAGAATCCAAGTAAAGATGTGTGGGTCTGAAAAATCCACTATGCATTTGATGCCCACAAACATGTAGGAATGATAAACTTTTGGGGGAAGTCTTTATACAGAAGAAAGAACAGAAGTATGAGATCAGAGTAGTTTAGCTTTCATCTTACTGGCTTATATTTTCATTTGTTATCTGCATTTTTTACAGTAGTAAATCAAAAGCCAAGGTTATAAGATAATCAGTGCATTTATTTGTTTCAATATTTGTTGAGCAAATAATGAATGCACAGTATTTTGTTAGGCACTGGGGTTTCAGGGATGGAATCAGGTAGGTTCTACATTCTCAAAGAACTTACCATCCGGAGTTAGAGGCAGATATTAAAACCACCCAAGACAAAAAGAAGTCCAGTCTTTTCTAAATTGGTACCCAGGAGAGGCATTGTTGGGCAGGTGACACCCAATACATACTTTGTTGGATCAATAGGTATCAGCATGTTGAAAGAGAGGATGGGAGGGGGAAGTCTGCTTTTCCTTCATCTCTGTCTCTTACTGTAGGGTGGTGGTCCAGAAGTAAACAGGTGGAGAAAGATGCAGAGATGTGTCTAGAGAACTCAATGGAAGGCAAAGAGTTTCAGCCAAATAGAGAGAAGAACAAGAACACTGATCTTTGCTTGGACATATTTTACACCTTTTTGAGGGAAAACTCCATAATAAAGAATTTCAGGGATAAGATAATGCCTCCTAAATCTTTTGGTTGATCCTTTTGCAAGTTTTTACATTGAATGCCCAATAATATGGTTTGTGAAGCATGTATATGGTACCTTTTTAAGTGTGATTCTAAAGCTGAAAGCATTAAAGAAAACCTGAGTTAGTTTCAAAGGATTATAACAAATCCTCCAGAACATGCAGCAAAATTTTTTTAAAAACTTGGCAGGGTTCTAAATACTATTGGGAAATAAATATTTTTGGTTCTAAGTTGGCCTCTGATTTTATTCTTCATGGCAACTAATATTCCCTGTCCCTTTTCTTCACTTAATGTCACCTCCTATTTTCTTACAAAACCTGGAGTCACCAGACATGAGCTCCCTTCCTGTGGTGCCTTTGACTTTCAGGCATATGTATTTCTCTGTAGTTCTTTCAAAGAATTATCTCTTTCTTTTAAGTCTACCAGATTACCTTGTTCTTTGGAACACTCCTTCTCATGCCTCCTCTATGCTTGCCACATGAATCATTTCCCCATTTTGTTCCTTATTTGGTCCTTCTATATAGATTCCTTTTCTTTTGTCAATAGCCATGCTTTAGGACCCTTCATCCAAAAGCATGAGTTCTTAAATTTAATTTGTCTCCTTTCTTTATATAGAAAAACTTCTTGAAAAAAATAGTCAACATAAACAACCTGCACTTCTGAAACTTTTTTGTTGCCACCTCCAACACGTTAAGCAGGGCCTTTGTCTTGAAAGGTTGGTGGTGACTGCATCCCACACCTGTCAGTGGTAAAGGTTTCTTCCCAGTCTCATCCTATCTGATTATGTGCAATGCTTGATACACAAGACGGTCCCATTCTTCTCAAACTTCTCCTGACATGCTTTCCAAAATTCTACTTTTTTCTGGCTCATACATTGAACAAATGAATACATATTTTAGAGGTCCTACTATGTGCAAGTCTCTGTACTTAACACCAGTAATACAGCAATGAAAAATCTCTTTGCTTCTTCTTCTTTTTAAAAAATCTCATTTCTACTAGCTACTCAGATTCTCCTGGGAAGGTAAGGATCATGCAATGAAACTATAGCTGCCTCAGATATCCCTCAGCCTCAATCCCTGCATTCTCTTTCTTGGACATCCATGCAGAGCTGGAGTTTCCCACTTCTCCGCTACCATTGTCTCTCTCTTCCTTACTCCACAACCTCTTCCAGGCAGTCCAGTCAACTCCCATCATCTTACCTCTCATAGGTGAATGGATACCAATGTTATTGCTTCCAGTTTAGACCTCTCTCTTGGAATCCAGACCTGAAGATTTACTTGTGGACTAGGTATCACCACTCACTATGCCCACACATGATGAAGCCAAAGTAAAATTTCCTTTCAGAGCCATGTCATCTCCTTAATTCCCCGTAATGACATTGCCATTCACTCAGCATGTTTGGAAATATCACAGGTTTCATGTCTTCTTTTCTCTACAACAAATCAATTAAATTGCTCACAAAATATTTCCTCAGCCACCTTCCTCAATGAACATTTTCTCCATCCTCACTGTTTTTTAAGGATAGTCTAGATGATGTAGAGGTCTAAAGTTAATCCCAAACTTTCATCAGCTCAATGCAGACAAGACCTACACCTCCTCTCTGGTCTTCACTTCCCATTGTCACTGAGGGACTCTGACAGAGAGAGGGCCCCCTCATTGTGTAAGGTTACTTCCTCAGCACAGGGCTGGAGGATTTTCCATGGAAGGGTTTGAGCAGGGTTTTTCCGTGCCCAGCCTGGATATGACACATGACACTTCCACTTACAACCCAGTGGTCGGAATAAATCACATCTTCTAAATCACAAAGATGCCATGCAGTGTAATTAGTGACAGGTCCAAGAGAAAACAGAATCAGATGTTCCTGAGCTATAATTGTTATGGGTTGGATTGTGTCCTTCCAAAATTTATATTTATATATGGAAGTCCTATCTCCTAGTACCGTTGACCCTTAAATAATGCAGGGATTTAGACTCCAACTGCCTGCACCATTGAAAAGTTGTGTATAACTTTTGACTTACCCAAAACTTAACTAATAGCCTGTACCTGTATTTACAGAGTTAATTAAGGGAAAATGAGGCTGTTCAGAAGGGTCCAATCCAATCTGCATGGAGACCTTACAAGAAGAGGAAGTTAAGGCACAGATCCAGGAAAGATCATGTGGGGACACAGGAAGAAGACAGCCATCCAAAAGCCAAGAAGAGGGACCTAGAACAGTCCTTCACTCAGAGCTCTTAGAAAGAACCAACCTGACACCTGCTCAGACTTTTATTCTCTAGAACCATGGGAAATAAATTTCTGTTGTTCTAGACCACCCAATTCATGACACTTTGTTACTGCAGCTCTAGTGAACTGATACACAGCCATTCACATACTTCACACCCTCTTACTTTAGTGCTGGGACATTGCAGTCATTTCTGCCTTTCAGTTTACATTCAGACTTGCACCATAGAGCCTGAGCTTCAGTTGTGCCCTTAATCAGAAACCTAGCTGGGATCGTGTGGTCTACAGGACAATATTGCAAAGTAGATTCCAGGAGACCCTAGTACCATGAGTTGTCTTGTTAGGGAGGCTTGGAAAATACTGAGTTGAACAAAATTAAACAGGTTTCTTTATTATAAGATTATTATATTTAATACAGTCCATGCATTACAGATCTCGTAGAAGGAAATCCTCTAAATTGTGTTCTGGAAGTGAATATAAATTTTTTTTAAAGATTTTATTTATTTGACAGAGAGAAACACAGCGAGAGAGGGAACACAAGCAGGGGGAGTGAGAGAGGGAGAAGTAGGCTCCCCGCCAAGCAGGGAGCCCAATGTGGGACTCGATCCCAGGTCTCTGGGATCATGACCTGCGCCGAAGGCAGTTGCTCAACCAACTGAGCCACCCAGGCTCCCATAGAAGTTTAGATAAATTTATTGAATATAACGTGGCCCTTATTTTTTCATTTTAGGTTTTCTGGGTTCAGATTGTTTTTGACTTTTAAGTTATCTGGGTTTATAAAATGAATTTGCACACAGAATGGAATTTTCGCCCAGATCCTGATGATAGGTGAATTGCACAACCTATAGTTTGACATGCAAGACCCTTCACACTGGGGCCGACCAATTTCAGTCACCTCACCTCCCTCCATTCCTCTCTAGGGTGATGCTTCCATCACATAAAAGTCCTTCCTATCACTTAAACACAGGATTGTTCCTGTGGAGATTGGCTGCAGGAGTTTAGCTGGCCGAGAGATCTAGCTTCTACACCTTTGCACCCCCTGTTTCCTTGGGTTCCCGGTAATATGAACAAACAAACAAACAAACAAATAAATAAATAAATAAAATGGTAGGGTATAAGCAGGCACATCTTTCCTGAAGGGCAATTTAGTATGTACTAAAATTCAGAACATACTCAGATATATTTTCCACTTCTATGAATGAAGGAATAAATTATTGGCAGGCAAATGTAAAAACCCTGCATGTACAAGGATGTCTACCACAGTAAAGTAGATCACAGAGATGAACAGGGAATGTTCTAAATGTCAATCAACAGAGGATTGGCTAAATAAATCATAATTTATTAGGTAAATATTATATGACTATTAAAAATGATGGTGTAAATTATATTTACAGATCAATAAAGGTGAAAGATGTCTGGGACATAGCTTTATTTAAAAGAAGACAGGTTAACAAATGACATACAAGTTTTAGCAAGTCTTTCATGGACTTTCATCGTATATTTACAGGTCCATGTGTGTATATATATGTAGCTAGGAAATGTGCAATGATGTGTGTCAAATAAAACAGATCTTATTTGTGTCTGCTGGACTTTTGCAGATGCTTCTCTCTTTACATCTTCATTATTTTCTGAAGTTTTGTTAAGGTTCTGTGCTACTTTCATTTATAAAGGGAAAAGAGCCTCCAGAATGAGGAGCTATTTTCCTGGTCTGTGGAGGGGTGTGTGGAATCCAGTCTCTGAGGAAGGAGGCCAGACTTGTTAAGAACCCACTTCTGTCGCTGTGCTTGAGAGCTTAGCTCAAGGCTCCAACCTTAATGGTTGCCAGCTCTGCCTTGATTTTGGGCAGAGTTTCATGACTGGAGACTGTTTCTCTTCTTTCGTATTTGTTGGTATGGTTAGAAACCTCAAATATTCCAGCCTCAAGCTTGGAGGGTGGTGCTGAAGAGGTTGATGCTGAAACTTTGTTTGAGGCAGTTCTTAAAATTCAGGGTAGGCAAAACTTCTCTGCTGATAAAAGGCATCAAATGGCTTGCACATTTTTAGCAAATTAGCACAGAAGGGGAGATAAACTACAGGCCAATTTGACATTGGAGCAGGCTTCTATCAGAGCATATCAACTTATTTTACCCCAGATGAGTTGGAACTGGTTGATTTTTCCTTTTAATCCTAAAAAGACAGTTTTCTTTGTGTGATCATCATGACAGCCAAGCCCTATGGTGCCAGCTTTCAGTAGGTTTATCTTAGGATTGTCTATGAACTAATCTAGATCATTATATAAATAAAACAAATAAATAAATAAATAATAAATAAATAAATAAATATCTGAGATATATAGGGTTTTTAAGCTTTTACCACCTATGTAACTTAAAATTTTTATTTTAACCTAATGATAAATGACATATGCATATATAAAACCTTCAGACTGGGGCACCTGGGTGGCTCAGTTGGTTGAGCGACTGCTTTCAGCTCAGGTCATGATCCTGGAGACCCAGGATCGAGTCCCACATCGGGCTCCCTGTTCTGTGGGAAGCCGGCTTCTCCCTCTCTCAGTCCCTCTGCTTGTGTTCCCTCTCTCACTGTGTTTCTCCCTGTCAAATAAATAAATAAAATCTTAAAAAAAACCCTTCAGACAATGTATTTAAAATAAAAAGTAAAAGATCTTGCCTTTAATTTCATCCCTCTCCTTTTACTCCCTGGAGGAAATTACAATGAAATGCTGTCTTTCTAGGCACGTGCACTAGAGTTATTCTCCCACAAGACATTGAACATGATTTCAAAAAAATGAACGACTTGATGTTGTAGACATTCATGGCTGTGTGGTATGGCACAAGGTGGCCACGCCATCATTCATTTAACCATCCCCATGACAACTAACGTTACTGTCTGCATTTATCTTCCTTTGAAATTAATACTTGAAGTACATCTTCCACACACATGCTTATGTAAGTCTAGAATCTTAGATGAGGAATTGTTGAGACAAAGGTGTGGGCATTTTGATGGACCCTGTGGGTACAGTCACAAATAGCAGAATTTATGAGGCACTTTGGATAACTTCACAACCTGGGTGGGACTGTTTCTTTCTTCTGACCCCCTCCTCTCTGCCTCTTTCAACATGCACCGGGGCTGATGAAAGATAATACCAAGGTCAAATTTGCTCACTGAACTGGGAACATGATCTGTATATTCAGTACTTCCTGGGAGCTCCCAGAGCACAGACAGGTCCTCCTGAGAGGCACACGTGTTCCTGTAAGGACTTGTAGATCTGGACAATATTGAATGGCTTCTCACAAAACATTTAGGATCAATGTACTGTTAAAATCAGGAACAAAGGAACAGTGAGCTTAATGGAACTTCTGCTTCCCCTAAAACTGTTTGCTACTTAGCTTCAAATATCAGACTTAGAATGCCACATTAGAATTTTATTTTAAAATCTGCGATAGAGAATCCTTTGTCATTTACAGGAAGCCTCTTTTGGGTGTGGGCAGAATTAAAATAGCAGCCTGAAAGCCATGAAAACATCATCTTAACCCAGTGCGTGTGCTCCTGTCTTGATCAAACACTGGTTTTGGGGGGTTTAAGGTAGCAATCTCCCTTGTGGCTCCATCAAGATGAGTTTGGCTCCCCAGAGCTCATTTTATAGTGTGTAGAGTTTCAAATAATCCCATATACTGTACATAATAAAGATTGGCTGACTTCTGTTTTCCTACTCGCTGGTATTGTCAACATTTTTGGCAATGACAATTTCAAAGCTTGGTAGTGTGTTGGAAAGGAAAGGTGGATTCCAATTGTCCACTGAAGTCACAAATCTGGACAGATAGTTGTTTAATTTGTTGTGGAATAACAACATCACAGAGCAAAATCAAGATTGCAGAAGTTGATATAGTCGAGCCATTTCAGAACAGGGCCAGAGTGTTGAAGACTAATGGAGTCAATTCATTCATGTGTAAATTGACTGAATCAAAATGCATATATAGAACACCTAGTTGGTACAGTTCTACAAGCTGGGCAGAGGAGATAAAGTCCCTGCTCTCACGGGTCTTCCATTCCAGTGGACAGAGGTGTGGCAAATATGCAAAGAAGTTTACATCAAAAGTAGAGAACCACTCCTCTGAGATGCTTTGAGTTGATGACTGTCTTGGGAAGGAGGTACTCCCAGCTGGGAAAATGGAGCACTAAAGCTGTGGGGGAATGGAGTGGAGTATGGATGACTCTGGATATTTCCTTGGCTTTACAGGGATGATCTAACTTTTCTAACTCAACCAACTGTACCTTGACTTTTTTCAGAGTAAAAACGTGGTAGCTACAGTGCTTGCTTCAGCAGCACATATACTAAACACAGTAGCTAGGAGACAAGAAGTGACACTCCTAGTGCCTTGCTTTAATGGCAGTCTTGACTGCAGCTGAAGAATCAAAAGCCAGTTATTCAGATGACATTGACCTTCCCAGCTGTGCTCTCAGTGCCTCATTTCTGAAAGGCACTGTTGATGGAGCTATCAAATGGCAAATCAGAATTCTTTTCTGGTCTCAGTGATAGAGATGTTTTCTTCTTCACACATGTCCCTTGTTTTTGCTGACAGTGAAACTCATGGATACAGACAGTGGCTGATGGATTTATCCTTAAGTCTTAATTGTCTGGTTTCATTGGGGACCAAACTATTCTTGGAGTTGTACAGTGGAATGCAGATAATAACTTTCAAATATTCCAAATAGGTTGGAACTTGGATATAATACATATGTGTATATGTCAATTATCCAACACACGTCTATTAATTACATTCTGCTAGAGCTAGGACACAAGGAGAATCAAGAAACGATCTCTGTGTTGAAGTTTTTACCATCCAATGTGATTAAAAATGTCATTGTAAGACAAACTGTATGGGTATCTACAGAGTCTAGTGCTTAATGTCAAGCGCTTCCTGTTCCAACTGCAAGAACAATTAGTGGTGTCTTCTTTTAAATTCAAAGATGTCATGATATATTATAGGAAGAGCTGCTTACAGGAATCACAGAATAAGCACCCAGATTTGGTACCTATTTTTTTGGTAAATGTATTAGTCAGGAAAGGATAGCTGCTATAAGAAGCAATCCCCAAATCTTACTGGCTTAATAATGAAAGATTAACTTTTTGTTTGCATCAAGGTTCAGGGAGGGATAGGTATATTTATAGTGAGGTTGTGCTCCTGTAGGCTCTGCCATCCTCTACAGCCCTGAAGTTTATCCCTGAACTCCCTGAATCTGGTTTGGGAAGACAAAGGAAAAGAGAATGTAGGGGACTAAACTGGAGCTTTATGGGTCAGTATGGAGAATGTGAGTGTTTCTTCTGTCCATATTCTATCCAGAACTCAGTCACAGGGTCACACCTAACTTCAAAGAAGACTAGAAAATCTATTTTCTGTGTACTCAGGAAGAAAAGGAAATGGTTGGAGAACATAGTGACAGTTTTTGCTAGAGGAATCTTGCAGATATTGCCTGGATTAAGCATCTGCTATCTGTGAGAGTCTTTATGTTGGGTAGGTCCTATAAGAATTATAAAAGGAATTTCATAGTATTACTTGTATCACCAAATTTACAAACTAGTTATAAGAATAAAAGACCCATACAAAGATCATTGTAAAAGAAGGTAGTATGTATTAATTGTTCAAAATAGGGAGATAGTAGAACAATGTACTTTAGGAATTATGGGGAAGGAAAATCCCTTTGGGACACAGGGGAGGCTGATATCTCCAACTGAATGTGAATCGGGTACCTCAACTTCCACCTGATCCAAAATGACACAGTAATGACTCTTCAAGCTTGTTGTCTCTCTGCTCCAAATCACCTTGGACAAGCTGTATCAAGTTGAAACCCTCCCTGTTCCAAACTTTTAAATAGGGATCCTATCTCAAAGGATTATGGTGAAATTCATTCAACACACATTTATGAAGCCTCTGCTCTTATGTTAGTTTCTATCCTAGGCACTGAGGATTCAATTTTGAAAAAACAGACAAAAATTCCTGCCTTCATGGAGTTTAATGGAGCATGCGATAATTTATGAACTGGGAGAGCCTGGTGAACTGGAAAATGCAATGCACATGGTCACCTGCAGGCCTTCAGCAATACCTCTGGGGTCCTGGCATGATCCTCCCATAGGAGCTGTCCTCTCTGGGCTGCTGGGAGAATCATGAGCCATCTGGATACAGACAGATGTCACCGCTCCACACTGAGGGGCACATCTCTGTGTGGTTGCTCTGGTGAAAGCTGCCTGACAGTAAACTAACACTTGCAATTCAGATCATTATCTCTGGTGACTTTTGGTTTGAGTTTGTATTTAAAGCCACCAGGGCTTGTCTTTAGCTCTAGCTTTTCATTATATGTTCCTCCTAATTGGCAGATACAAGCCTCCATTTGTGCTGGCTTCTCCTGCTTTGGAAGGTAATGGCTTCTCTCAGATGTCTCTCCCATGCCAACCTTAATGCAAAGGAGCCCTCCAATTTCAGTTATAACTCTCTCCCCAAATCTAAAAATCGCACCTAGCTGTTTTTGTGTACTGCAGTACACAAAACAAGACAAACCCGTGAAATTTCTGTTTACTTTCAGAGATGTCATAAAATTTCACTTGGGGTTTAGGTTCTAAAATCCACACATAAAGCCAACCAAAATCTCACGTGAACAAGACTGGCCTTGTTAGGAACTAATGCTGTCTCTCAGGGGTCCAACAATGTGTGTTTTTCTATCCTTTTTGCAGTTGAGCTTCTGATTTTGACAGAAAGGATGCTGACAGAAATGAAGGGTCTTCAGACAGCAGCATCACAGTCAGGTTGTGAGCAGATCTGAGAAATGAGACTCCTGGAGAAGACCTCAACTGTGGGCTGACTTATCCCCTCCTCCACTTGAAGCTCTCCTGGCCTGGAGTGGGGTTCTGTGTTCACTGGGTGAAACAGGCAGCCTTTTCTCTCCATTTCCAAAGGTCCCGTGGTTGACTTTGTATGAGCTGAGTATGCACACAGCACAGCACTCACTGTTGTTCTCCTGCTTTTCTACTTGCTTGGAAGCTTCAGAGTTTTCTTGTTTGGCTCCCAGGACACTTTTCAGAACTGAGTCTAAATTCAGTCAATGGAGTAAAGGTGGAGATGCCCAGGTAGTATGAATGACTGACTTTATGAAAAGTGGGTGGCAGTTTTCCTAAGAAAATAATAAGAAAGTTGAATGTTCTGGGGGGGGGGTTAGATTGGAGAGGATGAAAGATGTGGAGTGTGAGGTTTGGGGAAAGAACTTGGGGGATGATTTTTAGGGAACCCTGCTATGTCTAGCAATGTGAACATGCCTTTGATGTCAGCAGATGGTACACTTGTTCCCCTAATGTTTGTTCCCTCCCAGCAGTGCCCTGTTGCTGGGAGCACTGTACTTCTCTGTCTTGTTAACATCCAGTGACTATTTGGGGCAATGAACTATGAGCAGAAAGGCCATGGTTCACCTTTAGGAGAAGCTGTGGGAGGCTGCCCACACTTAGGCATGGTCTTTCCTGACCCTACATGGCCAGGCCCCTCACTTTGGGCTTTGGAATGAAGGTGACATGCAGCAGAGCAAAATCAACCTAGATGGGCATGTAGCTGGGGCCAACAGCACTGAACATTTGTTGTACACACTGAGGTGCAGGCGCTACTTGTTATTGCCGTGTAACTTGGCCTGAACAAGCTGGCATAATGCCTCTTTAAGAGATTTTAGGGAACATTAAACTTCTTCTCAGGTCTTTTTTAAAAAGCAGCTTGCTGTTTCTTTTGAATGTGACTTGTTGTGAGTAGTCACAAGTTAGCCCAGTTTTATCAAGTTATTGTCAAATAAAAAAACCCAACAAATCAGAACTTAAGGAGAGACTTTGTTTAAAAACATTATTGCAAACTGGGGGAGGGGAATTCTTGCATTGGCGGGGCACGCTCTGAATAGAAAGTCAACAAGGGTCTCAAGGGTTAGGCAAAAAGGGCTTTTCTTTTATAGGGAGAAGCAAACAAGGCTAGAAAGAATCAGTCATAATGAAGTGGGATCAAAGGGTGGCTTTAATGGACAATATATCAGAGAAGGTCTTCTCTAGACATGAGCTTTTTCTCCTAAAGTTCTGTCTGCTGGCTCAGGTTGAGGATGAGCCACCGTTCAGGGACTTGGGGGAAGGAGAGGATCTTAGATAAGTTTGAATAACAAGCCTTCTGTTCCAGTTGATCATGAAGGATAAATGTGCAACTCATCACTTATGAGGCAAAGATGGGAATCTGGAAAGTCTGTGTGTGGCCTTGTCATAGGTAAATAAGAAAGACATCTATGAATCTTATCGGAATCATTTGGGGTGGAGGTTCTTTGAAGTAGGCATTCCTTAACACAAAGCTGGAGGGCGTTGCTTCTTGATTGTCTCATCTTCAGGATCATAGGCTCAAGTAAAGTTTCACATTGTTATTAAAACACCTCTAAGGGGGCACCTGGGTGGCTCAGTTAGTTAAGCGAATGCCTTCGGCTCAGGTCATGATCCCAGAGACCCAGGATCGAGCCCCATATCAGATTTCCCGCTCTGCGGGAAGCCTGCTTCTCCATCTCTCATTCTCCCTGCTTGTGCTCCCTCTCTAGCTGTATTTCTGTCTGTCAAATCAATAAATAAAATCTTTAAAAAAATAAATAAAACACCTCTAAGGTTGAAAAGAATTTTAGAGTCTGGTTTAACCCTGCCATTTTACTAACGAAGAAACTGAGGTCCAGAAAGATTTTTCCACCAAATTCATGTACTGGTTAAAGGCAAAGAGAAGAACATACTGGAGAGAGTTGATACTTGGTACTGTTCTAAGCTTCAGGAGTATAAATACGGGATTGCCATGAGATGCAAAGGAGATAATTTTGAAGATTCTTTGTTAAAAGTAAGATACTCACAGAACTCTCCAGAGTGGAGACCCCTGAGTAGCTGCTGACAGGTCAGTACAATGATTTCTAAGTCATGTTTACGGTGATGAATCTGAGGCTCTGTCAGAAAAATTCCTTTATCTGGTCATCGAGTATTTTCTGAAGGCCTACTATGTGTCTACCAGGGGCTGCGAGGGGCTGAGGATACAGAAGCAAAAGTTACCATCCCTACCCTTGGTAAGTTCAGCAAATAACACAAAACTTAAGTGCTATGCTGTCGTCAAAAGATCATCTGGAGTTCTATTTGTTTACTTACTTTACAAAGTGATATGTAAATCTATGGCCTATGAAAATGTCAACACAGTTCTGCAAGGTCAGGATTACACCCTACGTCTGTTTGATGAAAGCCAGTTTTACGGAGGGAGGGGGTACCTCAGAGCAGCAGAGACCTGGCCTTTCACACTAGTCCTTGGCTTACACAGGAGGAAAATGGACTGATGTAACCTACAGAGCGTTCTAATTGTGCTAGTAAAAAAAAAAAAGAAAATATTTGGAGAGTTAATAAAAAATAAATTAATAAAAAATTTAGAAATACATAAGTGCCTTTTCATGTTTTTTTTCCTTAAGAAAGAAGTGTCTTTGGTTTCAGAGAATACACAGTCCTTATCTCGCTCTCTTTCCCTCTCTTTCCCTCTGTTTTTGCATAGTTCAAGCCTTTGTGGAGTTTGGATGACATTTATTGTATAATTTTAATTTCACTCTAAAATGAATTTTCTACATTTTACCAAGAATCAAAACACTGTGAGCCCTGGGAATATGCAGTCTCCTGTTTCCTGCTGCCTGCTTTCAGTGAACACTTGCTAGCGTTGAAAACCTTAAGTAAACAAAGTCAGTCTTTTTTTTTTCCACTTTTCCTTTCAAATATTTTATTTCTTTAACTTGTCCTCATGCATACATTTTTTACTCCTTTATTATCTTTACTTCTTTTTTTTACTTTAAATTTATTTTATTTTTTCAGTGTTCCAAGATTCATTGCCCATGCCCCACACCCAGTGCTCCATGCAATAGGTGCCCTCAGTACCCACCACCAGGCTCTCCCATCCCCCAGCCCCTTCCCTCCAAGTCAATGTTTCTATGTCCAAAGTCTCTCATGTTTTGTTTCTCTCCCTCAATTACCCTACTGAGAGGAGACCACTTGCCTGTCTGTGATTTGCCCATGGACTCTGAAAGACCCTACTATTTTCATAACATTTCCTAGCTCAAATGAAGCACATATTGAGTTGAACTCCGTTCTTTTATTTTATATCAGATTAGAATGTAATGCATGCCCAGACAGCTTTAAACAAACTTGAATAAAAATCACAACTTCCCCTTATGCACCGCATGTAAGTGAAACCATGTGATACTTGACTTTCTCTACTTGGCTTATTTCACTCAGCATAATATCTTCCAATCCAGTCCATGTTGCTACAAAAGTTGTATATTCATCCTTTCTGATGGAGGCATAGTATTCCATTGTATATATGTACAAGACAGTAGGAGAAGGAAAGTAAATGGGAAGTAGGGTAATTCAGGGAGAGAAACAAAACAAGAGAGACTTGGGACACAGAAACAAACTGAGGGACTTGGAGGGAAGGGGGTGGAGGGATGGGAGAGCCTGGTGGTGGGCACTGGGGACACCTAAATCGTGGAGCACTGGGTGTGGGGAATGGGGAATGAATCTTGGAACACTGGAAATAAAATTTAAGTAACAATAAAAATTAAAAAAAAAATCGCAACCTCCCAAACAGATGTGTCAGGATTGACTATTTCTTTTACAAATATTCATCTGAAAGTTTGCATTTGTTCACTCATTGCTCTTTGAAGTGGTCTTTCAAAACCCCGATTTACCTCTGATGCTTGCTGTTCTTCCATGCCTCCCCTCTACTTATTAACCGAATATCTCCACTTGGTAGGAAACCTTCCAACAGAGTCCCGCTTGGCTCTTCAGTGGAATTCCTGTGGGGTACCATTGGATATTCACATGGGGCTGATCCCTGGTGTGCACACATATGTGCCCACCACGTGGATGTCGCCCCTCATCATGGGCCACCTTTCCTCACAGTCTGCAGGTTCTTGGGGGTCCCACTCCTGGGCCAAGGTGTGCTGCCTTTTTCTCTTGGCTCAATTAGGGCTGGGCCCGAGAGACTGTGAGGATGTCAATTCTGCAGCCTGGTGAGGTTTGGCATCTCTCACCTCCTCTGGGTTGGCATGGGCTGGAGCCTTGACAATATGTGGTCCCAGGGCCAGCAATGCTGACCTCACCTGGTGGCCTGTTAGTGGTGCCACATCCTGGGACCCCACCATGAGCTTACTGATCTGAAACTCTGGAGTGGACCCAGATATCTGTATTTTAACCTCCTGGTGGGAAGGGAGTAGGGAGGTGGAAACTGACAATAAAATAATATAAAAAGAAACAAATACAAAACCAAGATAAAATAGGTGTGGAGTAATGCTAGTGTTCTGCCTTAGATAATCCAGCATGCGAGAGATACAGTAGGAATGGGCAATGT
Source organism: Spilogale gracilis (assembly GCA_004023965.1). Classification (NCBI taxonomy): domain Eukaryota; kingdom Metazoa; phylum Chordata; class Mammalia; order Carnivora; family Mephitidae; genus Spilogale; species Spilogale gracilis. Next base: position 60,588 of record PITA01009286.1, on the reverse strand, counting down.
AAAGGCAGGATGGCCAGGCTAGGCCTCTCTGAGGAGGGAGCATTTGATGAAACCTGAGGACAGAGCCAGCCTGTGTTCATGGGGAGGGGCCATCTCACCTGGGAGATGTTGCCCAAGGTCATTGGGCCCACTGCAGGGTTTCTGACTCAGTAAGTCTGGGGTAAGGCCCTGACCCAGCATGCTGTGTTGCCAAGCTCCCAGAACATATTGTTGTTGCTGGTTGGGGACCTATTTTGAAAACCTTTGGTCTAGAGAGAACATTCCAGAAAGAGGCTACTGCCTTTGTTAAGACTGTGGGTCTTGGGGTGTGAGACAGGCCTCAGGGATTTAATTTTCTGGGCAAAGGGAAATTATTGGTGAGCTGTGGCAGGGGAGGGACATGGTCTATTTGCATTTGTAAAAGATCCCTTAAGTGATCTTGGCAGAATGGATTTGGGGGCAGCAGAGGTCCCTTAAGACATGGCAGTGGCCTGGGCCAGGGTGACCGCAGGGGAAGCGTAAGAGACAGGGGTGGATGTGTGGTACAGAATGTGGGTGCAGCTGATGCACAGGGTGGGGCTGTGAGGAAGGGAGGTGCCCAGCATGACACTCAGCTCAGTAGTTGCCATGGTGACAGTGACGTGCTAGTTATGCACCCGGAAGACTGGGGTAGGAGCAGATTGCAGCTGGGAAGGAGGACTGAGTGCTCTTTTTGAGCTATGTCTTTGTGGTTTACAATGAGGATAAGAGGCTTCAGTGGGGATGTCAACTTGGCGGTGGATATGTGAATCTGAAACTCAGGGAAGTAGTCAGGGTGAAGGACATAATTTTGGGGAGCCATTGACAGAAAGGTGCTATTTGATTGGAATCACCCAACTGGCTTGGGTATCTGAAGGACTATTAGTACTTTCTGGGGTTTATGTCTTAATTTCCAAAATTCTAATCTCCAGATACTCTCCTGAGCTCTGTCTGGCTCTGGTTGCTTCCTCCTGAGTGGGGACTGACCTGACCCCTTCCCATTAGCATTGCTGGCAACCTGTTAGGAAAGAAAAAAATCCCTGAAACTAGCTTCCTTCTCTATCTGCCACTGTACTGGCTTTCAATATCAGCAATCTCTCCCCCATCCCAATCCTATGCTTCACTGTTTATACCTTCCTGAACAGGGTTTTAGCTTTGTGAGTCTAAATGCTTCACTCTTTGGCCTCTGAGCCCTTGCCTCTCCATGTCTGGGAGCCCCACTGAACTTTGGGTCCCATGCAGCCCTTCAGCTCAGTACTGCCATGGCGACTCTGGGTCCTCCTTATTCCCAGCACACAGAGCTGTCTTATCACCCAGTTGCTGCTTCCACCCTTTTCTAAAGTATAAACAATGAATCTTGGAACGCTAAAAAAATAAAATAATGTAATAAAAAAATAAAATAAATGCACTGTGGTTGGTTTTAAAAAATAAAGTAGCTTAAATCATCAAGGTTTTAAAGAGGGTGGATCTTTTTCATTAAAAAAACACACTCTCCCAACCTAAGTTCTTCCAACTTGATTTTCTTTTTCCCTTTTCCTTCTTTCCAACTGGAGATATTAGGCAGGTCTTTTGAGAACCGTTTTGCAATTTTGCTTGTTTCTTTGGCCTCAATGTGATATCCCTTAAGATCCATTTAGCTATTAGAGTCACGCTAAGATTGATGAGCCACGAGTTCCCTTCACTGACTTTCTCTGGCAAACCAGACTCTTAGAATTAAATGACTATACATGCTGTGCTGAAATATTCATTTGTAAGATTTGTGTTCCTGTCTTCTCCAAAAGCACCTTTGATTTGATTTGGCATTCTAGTCCTTCTTATTAATAAGCTCAGTTCAATTCATCATAATCCCTTATAGACAGTTCCAAATTTGAATGATGTCACTGGGGTGAGTCATATTTAATGGGATGCCCAGTTGGTCAATCCATTGGTTCTGCACAATTTAAATTAAAGTAAACTTGAGGTCAAGTTTCACAGAACACATATAGCCAGTGATGAAAATTTTAAAGACCAAGCTGTTTTTGGTTGATTGTGCATAACCAGGCTATCCCAGTTCACAGGTCATCCTGGAGAATGTCAGTGTTTTCTCAGGTGCTACGAAACAGTAAGGAATATTAAACTCCTAAATAGTATCTAAACATACTGAAAAAGCAGATACTGTTTTTAAAGAGCATCAGTAATGTTCTGGAAGTACCTGGAACATTAGGAGAAGTTTATTTATTTTATGTGAATCAGAGGAAAGAGGATACTAAATTTGGCAGAGACAGTGGCATCTTGAATATTTTTAGGCCACTTATGGTAAAATTAGTACCTGCCTTGTGTCATTGTGTTGGCATTAAAATGGAAAGTTAAGTTTTCTGAGACACTGATAGTACCTTTTCTTGTTTCAGACTCCTTTCCAAGATAGCACTTTCCTCCTCCTTCAGAGTCCAGTAACAAATAATTGATTTTTCCCCTCTCATGTTAACTCATGTTTGTTAAGTGATTGCTTTGTAGTGGACACTATTAGAGGACTTGGGGGTACCAGTGTGGATAACATAGTGCCCCCGGTCAATAAGAAGTGAAGAATTTGGTGGTGGAGACATATGTGTAATTAATACTGTATGATTAGTATAGGGGCACCTCCCATTTACATGAAGTCTAGGGGGCTCCAAGACAGTGATAGTTCTTTGAAGCTGAAACTTTGGAAAGGGCAGACCAAGAGTGAACCGAGAGACATAAGTGGATGGGTTGAGATGAGATGAGATGAGATGAGATGAGATGAGATGAGATGAGATGAGAAATTCCTTCCATGTCAAGCTTGGATTTGGATTTTGTCTTCCAAAGCAATGACTAGCCATTGAAAGATTTCAAGCAAAGGTATAACAGTCATCAAATTTTGCATTTGAAAAATCCTCCTGGAAGTAGTGTGGAAGATAGACTAGGAGGAACTGGGGGTGGGAAGACCAGTAGGGAAGGGCCTGACAGACCAGGGGAGAGATGGTGAGGTTCTGGAGTAAGGCAGTGGTGGGGGGGTTATGGCACAGAGGTTGAGTCAAGAGTTACAAGTAATTGGGGACAGTAGATGCCTCGAGCGAAGAGCTATGGTGGGAAGTGTGGATCTGTGTGAGGAGTGCCCTGGGAACATCTTTCCACTGGAAACGTGAGTCTGGACTTGAGAAGAGCTTGGGGATGGAGATGAATCTGAGGAAGTCCCTGTGTGGAGTTGACACTTAATCTATGGATGTGCGTAGTTTGTCCTTGAAAGAGAGTTGAGACTAGGGAAGAGGAGCCATCATTAATCTGGGGATAAGGAGGGACTGACAGACAATGTTGGTGGCAGCAGAAATAGAAGAAGTAAAGATATATTGTCTTAAGTGACACTCTGTAGTGAGTTTTCTCTACATTATCTTATGTATTTCTTGCAATTTACCTATCAAGTAGGAATGTTCCCAGCTGATGGAGAGGAAACAGGATCAGAAGGTGAGGTGGATGGTCTCTTGGATGACCACCATGAATAACTTGGAAGTTGATGCTGCTCTTCATGGGAATGGCAGAGTCTGGTTCTTCTCCCTTGAGTGGGGCTCATCTGAGGCACTTTATCAGAATGCGGTGTGTGTATGGGGAGGATGTTGGGAGGCTTTGGAAACCAGGTCATAAGAGGCCATGCAGTATCTGCCTGCGTCTCCAGGATGTTCCCTTCATAATGGAGCCCACCTATGTGGAGAAATCACATGGAGATCCATACAGGGATGCTCCAGTGATGACCCAGTGAGTTCTCAGGCCAGAGCCTACATCACTGCCAGCCATAAGCATGGCATCTGAGTCCATGTTCTCACCTCTGTTCTGAGCTGCTTCATCCATGCTGCAGGGATGCAAAAACACTACTACAAGAAGATTTACACTCCTACAAATATCATGATTGTGCACAGAGCATATCTGTCATGCACAAATATTTTCCTAAATATTCAGAATAAAAAATTATCCCATGGATAGACTCTAAAAGAGTAAAAAAAATCCATTAAGATTTACTTCTCCCCCTCCCCTGCAATGGTGAGTTAGGAAACAAAAGAGCCCTTCAGATCCCTGTCATATTTCAGATTGTTTATGAGTAGTACATTACTTAGCTAAGGCAGCTGTAAAAAAGTGCACAGATTGGGGGCTTAGACAGTAGACATTTATTGTCTCACAGCTCTGGAGGCCTGAAGTCTGAGATCAAAGTGTTTGCAGAATTGGTTCCTTCTAGGATTGTGAGGGAAAATCAGTTCCCTACCTCTTCACTAGTTTCTAGTGGTTTCTGGCCATCCTTGATGTTCCTTGCCTTGTAGATGTACCACCCATCTCTGCCTTCATGTTCCCCCTATGTGTGTGCCTGTGTTCAAATTCTTCCTTTTTATAAGGATACCATTGATTGGACTGGGTTGATCTTGATGATCACATCTTATTTCCAAATAAAGCCACATTCTGATATACTGGGGGTTAGGACTTCAGTATATGCATTTTTGGGAGACACAATGCAGCTCATAACAAATAGATCTGATTGAGTGCCTTGTGGAAAGTCTTTCCCTGGATATTACACAGACTCACCGATGCCACCATCTTTAATGTGCTGGAACTGGGGCCATAGAAGAGGTCATGGTAGCTGAAAATGATCCCAGGTTATTTAGGGAGACAGAAATACACAGAATCAAGCAAATGTAGCAAATAGTATAAGAGAGACAAGAGAAAAGTACCCTGCATAAAGAAGGGAGTACTACTCTCTGCTTGGGGCAGTTAGGGAGAGCCTCCAGTAGTGAGAATTCATCCAGTGAATGGAGTAAATTTCAAAATAAGGAAATCACCTGTGCAAGAGCCAGGAGCAGCAGGGCCTGTGGGTGGAGAGCAAGACATGCTGTGGAGCCCAAGCGCTAGACCTGGAGGGCTGTGTGACCATGTCTTACCCAGAGACAGGGGTTTAGATTTGAATATCAGAGAAGGAATATCTAGTATTTGTATGTTTTTCTTCTTTTACTTTTTAATATCATATTTTGTTGTTTCTGTTAAAAAACTGTCACCTATACATATCTGCATTTTATCCTTAAGAACACCTAGATTTGATTTTCCTTGCAGTACAAGGGGCTGATCTTTACTCCCACTATGAAGTTGGAAAGGGGCTTGAGGACCTGACCTCTGAGTGGGGCTGGCTTGGAGGTGTCAAAAGATGCTCATTGATCTGCACCTCACACTCCTTCCTTCTTGTGGGTGCCAGCAGAATGGAGGCACCGCGTGGCTTCAGCCGCCTGCAGTTCATTTTCACCAGCAGTGATCACTGGTGTGATCACACAGTGAACCCTGTGTGCATATGCCCTGCTTGGCACTCCAACAGCATCTCCTGCCTTAATACACGCAGCACTCTCCGGAGTGAAGTGCTGGGACTTGCTCCATTTGACTGATGAGACACAAAGGCTCAGACAGAGAATTCAGAGGAGGACCTTGAAGAGCTTCAGGGCCTGGAAGAACCCCCTGAGAATATTTTCCAGGGGGGAAGCTGAGATCCAGCCGGGTACAGCGACTTGCCAGAGTTACAGCCAGGGGCGGGAGCAAGCAGACAAATAAAGCCCAAACCCAAGGCACTCTTCAAACCATCTTGGGCTGTTCTTAGTTTCCAACTTTCAAGCTTCATGTCATCTTCTGTGACTTTACCATAATGATATCCAGAAGCAAACAACTTTTTTCACTCTTGACATTTGTCTTGTTTTCCTTAAAAAATGTCAGGACATCTAATAGTTTAAAGTGTTCTGCTTAAAAAGTATGCAAAGTGAAGAATCCGCTTCGGGTAATGATGCGTCAGATCTTAGAGCTGGAAGGGCCCTTCAAGACCTCTGACCCAACCTTCTGCTCTAGGAAGGCAGTTCCCAAGTGTTAACATATCAAGGCTGACAACACCTGGCAAAGCACATACAGCTCTTGTTCCCATTCATCTGTAAGAAAGTAAGCTTCCAGAGCTTGCCTCTGAGCATTCTACTTTACTGTTTCCAGCACTGTGGTGCGTGAAAAAGGACAACAACGCAAGCTTCTGTGTGGCTATGAGGACCTGATTCCATTCTGGTCCCATTGTGGACTATCCTTGCTGCCTTATCTCCTCTTCCCATGCATGTTGCTGCTTACGTCAGCAGTGGAGTATGTTACAATGATGCCTGCTGATCATTTAACCTGAAGATTTTGAAGACTTTTTCAGATTCATGTATAAAACTCTTGAGTTGTTCTTCTCTAACAACAACCTGGGCCCAGTGGTCCAGACCCTGTGATGTTTGCCTTCAGTTGACACCAAAGCGAAGTAGATCCAGACTCAAGATTTTCTGCTTTCAGGTTTCTAAGGAAACAGATGTTGGTTTGACAAAAAACATGGTGCACTATTTTTTTTTTTTAAATAGGAAAATTGCTGAGCCCTGACCTTAACAATTTAATTGGCAAACACATAAGAGGCTGCTGGCCATCAAATGAAGGATGACCCTCATTTCTTTTGGTGGGGGCTTCCTTAGCAGTTTCAGCTTGTTACCAGAATTACATTTCCAACTTTCTTTTCAAAAGATAGTGACAAGCAAATATGTACGAATTATTCAGTGGGCTCTGTTGGAAAATGTTGCTTTCTCCTTGCTGGCAGTTGGCTCATTTTTTCATGGTTAATTTTTTCTTGCTTCCTTCCTTCCCACCATCCTTCCATTTCCTTTCCTTCCCTCCCTTCCTTTCTCCCTTCTTTCCCTCTATTATCCAGAGACCCCAAGACTCAAAAGTTTAGAAGATCTCTAAATGTCTTTTGTCTTTCCTCTCCTACCCATTCTCCACTATTCAATGCTGCTTCCTCCTTTCCAGTACCTCTGCCAGGTGTCTCTTCTTCCCCCGGGGGACTCAGACTCCCAGCTTGCTGTAGAAAGGAGATACTGTGTGGTAATTACCACAGAAAGGTGATGTGTCAGGAAAAAAAAAAAAAAAAAAAAACAGCCAAGGATAGGTAGAAGATGTAGATGTTCTTAAACAGTGAAGGAAATCCTGTAAAATGGCTGGCAAAAGCAGCAAGTAGCACAGAATGCTTCAGATGGAGGCATGGCTCCCAGTTCCCTAGAGCCCCCTAGTGGGCAACCAAGGAGTTGTCCAGGTGCACGTGGTGCTCCATCAGATTCCCATGGAGGCTCATATTTCCTCTTGTTGTAGTGGAGACTAACAAATGCTTGTTCACTCAGGGGACAAATAACAAGCAAAATATCAAGAGTCTCTTCCAGCAGCAGAACTGCTGCATAAAATAATAGGTATTATTTTATCCATCCAATTATAACATCCTAATTTAACCAGGCTCAGAGAGTTGGCTGGCTTGTCCAAGTTCATAGTCAACAGCAGAACAGTTCAGGTCTTCAGATTCTCTTCTAGGCCTTCCTGTGCTGTGATCTCAGGCTTCTCCCTTCTGTCCAGGCTGTCCCACTCCTGCCCATTGGTCAAAACCATTCTGCAGTTGTGGCCGTTGATCACAGCGCAGAAGAGCTGGGCAGATCTCCGCATCCCGGGGTAGGTCTGTGCCCTGTGCTGGTGCCTTACCAAAAGCTGTCTTATGATCTTGCATCACACTGAGTTCATAGATCACTATCGTTTCAGTGAAAGGACTAATGCTGGCTCTTAATATTAAACTGAGCTCTTACCAAGATACAGTCTGTAATTGGAAATCAAGTACAGTTTCCTGATTCTTTCTAAATTCTCTCAATTTGTTGTTTCTGCTGAAGTGGACTTGCACTCAAATGCCAGCATGATATAACTTATGGAGTATAATTACATTAAAAATATGAGTTAAGTGGCGCTTGGGTGGCTCAGTTGGTTGAGCGGCTGCTTTCAGCTCAGGTCATGATCCTGAAGACCCGGGATCAAGTCCCACAGCCTGCTTCTCCCTCTCTCACTCCCCTTGCTTGTGTTCCTTCTCTGGCTGTGTTTCTCTCTGTCAAATAAATAAATACAATCTTAAAAAAAAAAAAGCATGAATTAGCAGAACGAATATTAGGTGCTGTGCAAATTGGGTTATATTGAAAATTTCCTTACAGATATATAGTCTAAAATAGAGTGCCTTTTATCATAAATAAATGACTTACATATAGATGTTGAATTAAGAGCTATAGGTCAGAGTAAAAGTAGTAAAATATTCTATATATGTCAGGGAAAAGTTTAAGACGGTAGAGAAAGGATGCGACTGCCATTTGTAAATGTTTCCTGGTCTTGAACTTTAACTAGACAAATGACAATTGTCTCAGTCATTTCCTATTTTCTAGATTTTGGGATTCTCATCTAAGACAAAGAGCTAAGTTTATGCAGAATGATACCAAAGAGCTTCCTAGTTTCAACATTCTGTTTTGTTATGGGAGAATGTATACAAATGGCGTGATAATTAGCTGGAGTTGCGCTCTAGCACTGAAACTTGATAAGTACCTTACTGAACTGTCTACAGTCATGCTGTTGCTGTTTTACTTCAGAAAGCACATTTATTTTTTTATTGGAATGAAAAACAACTTTCTATATCTGTTAAAGAGGAGAATGTCCTCATGTGCCATTCACCCTTTCCGAACACCCACGAGCTGAGTTGTGAACGCAAAGCTCTACAAGGTCAGCTTCACAAGGGTTAACAGATGTCAATTTTTACAACATGCTATTTATGAGACATTTCATATCAGCAAGACTTAAAATGATGTTAAGAAAACCACTCTCCTTGACATTATATGGGACTACAGAGCACTTTCTTATTTTATCTCCTCAGACCAGGGAAAGGTTCCTGTTTTGAATTATGTCACCATCCTAAAGAGCAGCACTTTTACCCAAAGGACAAATTAAAAGAAGAGAAAGATGAGTTGCCCACATTGTCACTGTGTCAACTTGATTAAAACACAGCCAGTAAATATCCAAAAACCTTAAGAATAAAGGGGGGGTTTCAGATATTATTCACAATAGATCCCAAATGGAATAATAATTAAAAACAAAAGCCAAGTAATGGATCATGTAAGATGTCATTACTTTGGGGATTCATATTTTTTGATAATTAAATGTTAGACCATCAGATGGTTGAATGCTCTTTCTAAGGCAGTTTTCAAAAGAAAGAAGCTCATTGAATAGAAGCAGATAATGTAATAGAGGGGACCCAAACTGAGATCCTTCCAATTTCAAAGCTGTGCATTTTGGAAGGCAATGAAGGTGCATGACCAAGTTCCTCAGGTCAGCTGGTGTACATGTCCTTCTTAAAACCAAACATATTTTAAATGTATATAGCAGTTAAAATTTCTGAAGCTCTTTCAGGAACATATATCATGGTTTCCTGAATTGGCAGGCAGGTATATTGACCATTGTTCTAGCTTCTGTAAACTTGGTGCTTTAACATTTGCCCTGCACACAAACACTGGACATGCTTCATTCTGGATAGCTCAATAATATGCCTGAGTCAGATTGCCTTGGCCTCTTGCTTCCCTCGTCACCCCTCCCACACCTTAGGAGGGGTTCTACACAATGGGATACATTTTTCAAATACAAAGCAAAACAATCCACAGTCAACATCCCCAACAACCTCTTATTGGCCTCTCATACTCTTGGCCACAGCTCTTTTGCTCTAATCACCCCTGGGCTCGTATCTGACAACTAGGGCAGCCCCTATGTTCCAAAGTCTGATGAAATTATTCAAACTAGCCAACCCTAAACATGCCTTGCTTGTTCCTTTCTGTGGAAACCTCAATAATGTCTCTTGCACAGAGTTTCTCCCTCTGCTTGAGGCCAGATACTGGGGGTTCCCTGCACATGATCTGTGAATATAATCATTTCTTGACAATTCCCTCCTGATCTGTTGGCCATACTACACCTAGGTAATAATAAAACCCATTAAAATATAGGATAAAGAGTCTAAGAGAAGCTGAAGATCCAATCCTTATAAGGTGCAAAACGCTCTCTAACATCCTGGCTGTTTGTTTTTTTTTTTCCCCTATTTTTTAGCTCTGGGCTTTGTCCCTGCATGATACCCTAGTAGGATGTGTGGTGGAATGAGGAAAAGAAATCTAGTTGGGGGTATATGGATGTGCTTTGGACATTGCTCAGGCTCTTTTTGTTTACCTATCTTGCTTGGGCATTTCTAGTCCATCTGGACATTTCCAATAACTTCAGTTTAAAGCCCTTGTATACATTTCAGAGAATATGTTACCTTACTCCATTTCCCAATTATAAATAAAATTCTCACCACTGCTCTGTTACTTGTAACTGCTGTGTCTTTAAAAGCATTTGACTTTAACATCACTTCTCACAGGTTGGGATCATGTCTGTTCCATAGCTGTGTTCCCAAGCTCAGTGTAATGTCTCACACACAGTTGGTACTAGCTAGATATTAGTTGAACAAATACATGAGTGAATTGTTCAACTATTAAATCAGGTTTTCTTAAGTCCATCCGAAAGTTTATATGGAATGGGTACAGAGAACTCCCTGGGTTTCTATCGTAGACTTAATGACGTCCCTCCCCCCAAAGATATCCTTGTTCAAATCCCTGAACCTGTGAATATTACCTTATATGGCAAAAAAGATGTGCTTTTGCACTTCAGGTATGATTAAGTTAAGAATCTTGAGGGGGGAGATTATCCTGCCATGGGAGCCCTAAATCCAATCTTAAGTGTCTGTAAAAGAGAGGCAGACAGAGATGACACTGCAGATGGGAGGGGGGGGAGTGTGACCAAAGAGACAGAGATGGGAGTGATGTGGCCACACCATAGAACACCAAGGAAGCTGGAAGAGGCAAAAATACATTTTCCCCTAGAGCCTTCACAGGGAGCATTGTCCCGCTGACACCTTTATTTCAGATTCTGGCCTCAAAAACTGTGACTGGATATATTTCTGTTGTTTTAAGTCCCCAAATTTATCATAATTCGTTAAAGCAGACTCAGGAAACAAATAGAGTTACTGAGGGAAACTGTTTGGTGTTTATCTCTAGAAAGTTCTTAAAACAGAACTGTATGGTTTAATTCTGAAGTGGTCAAATGACAGCAACTAGATTTGGTGGTCCATAGGTTTTATTGCCAAAAAATTGTTTTTAATTCTGAGAGAAACACGGTTACTTGTCTTCATTTTCTTTCCTCATGCAAATAAGTTTGGTAAGTATACATGTAAGGCACAGAAGAGGACAAATACATATAAGCAGACTTGGATCTCCCGCAAATTTAAGATACTTTATTCCCTATCATTATTACTTTACTCTAATACCTGCCAATCTGTCATTTAAATAAAAGGGAAGAAATTCTTTGATATTCATTTTTGATCATTACATGGTGATTATATTTATTTACCTACTGAGAGTACTGGAAAAGATGATTCAAGAAAACTTGTTGAATCTAATGGATGATCTTTGAAGGGAACATGGGTAAAGTGGATTTTCAATAAAAGCTTGTGCAAGCTTAGGGAAGATATTAACATTTTATTTTGTATGGCATTATCCTGCTCTTGTTTTGGTCAATTAATTTATTAAGAAACCACTGATGCGTGTTGTCATTGTTGTTGTTTTTAAGTTTTTATTTAAATTCCACCGAGTTAACATACAATGCAATGTTAGTTTCAAGTGTACAATATAATGATTCCACACTTCTACACAAAACCCAGTGCTCATCATGACAAGTGTACTCCTTAGTCATTGTTGTTTTTTAATGATCCAAGAGATGAGCAGAAGTTTATAAAATCTTAATAAAAACCTTATCCTTAAATGTGAAAAACACTTAAGGAAAGAGTAGCAGTATATCTTATCTAATCATTTTGCTATGAAATGCTAGAGTTCTTCAAGTTAGATTCACAAATATGTCCGAATCATATCCTGTATTTTCTTATCTCCCAGGCAACTGCTAGAGTACCTTTGAATTTTCTTTAAAAAAAAAAAATCAATGTCTTATATAACAGGCTGAAAGTCAACAAGGCAGAACATATGATTGTTTTGCCATTTTCAATAACACAATTTAGGGGCGACTGGGTGACTCAGTCATTATGCAGCTGTCTTCAGCTCCGGTCATGATCCTGGAGTCCCAGGATGGAGCCCCGCATTGGACTCCCTGCTTGGCAGGAAGCCTGTTTCTCCCTCTCTCATCCCCTCTGCTTGTGTTCCCTCTCTAGCTGTGTATCTCTCTGTCAAATAAATAAATAAAATCTTTTAAAATAATAAATAACACAATGTGGTCACACAGATTACATAGAGTGTAAAAATTGATAGAGAAATATAGCTTCAAGAGATTTAATGTCAATATACTATGTTTTAGTGAAAGTTATAAACGAAAGTTTGCTAGGTGACATTTCATTCCTTAATATAGAATTTTTTTTTGAAACTTCTTGTCTGGGATGGTCTTTTCACCAGGAGGCTGAATTGCTGCATTATTGTTTGGTCTCACTAGTCTTCAGCCTATATTCTGTCCAGTCTCCATTTAATATCTTGCAGAGACAACATATCTAGCAGGAATCACTATCCTTCAGCTAAAGAAACTCTTTTATTTATTTATTTTTAAAAAATATTTTATTTAAAAACACTACAGGACCACTGTGAACACCCATGAAATCAGCCTGAAATGTGATATTTTGCACTTCTGGATCACCATGGGAGACAAGGACCATTGGCAAAAAGGTAGAAACAAATAAGAGGGACTGGAGGCTTGCACCCAGAGACAGGGGAGTGGGGGAGGAAGCCCGCAAAGCCGAACCATTGAAAGCAAATACCCCAAAACGAAAGTGCTCTGTGAGTGAGGAGTAACAGCAGATTACGGTCTGAATCGGGACGAGACAGAAACGGGAACACAGCGGAGCCCGCGGCAAGGCAAGGAGACTATATAAATTTTTTTTTTTTTCTCCGCCACCGCCGCCGCTGCAGCTGCCACAAGACCGGCGGGCGTGTATTCTATTTTTCCGCCACTGCCTTTCTCTCCTTTCTCTCCACCCCGTGGGCCGGGCCAGGAACCCCCAGGGAAGGCGATTTTACAGACTTGCGTGGGACCGGAGAGGCCGTGGGTCCCGGGGCACAGACAAGGTCACGCGATCCAAAAGGAGTTGTGGCTTTGAGGTGCGGGAGTGAAGCAACAAGCGGGGGCGGGGGCAGAAATCAATAAAATGTCTGCGCCAGCCCGGCTGTGAGAGGCTGCCAACTGGGAGGCTGGAAAGAGTCCCTCCCTGTGTAGAGGCTCGCTCTGGGAGGGAGGTCTGGGCGCAGACATCTTGCTCCGACCTGACTTCCTCAGCAGCTGAAAAAAGACGAAAAAGAACAACGCTCCACTACCAGAGAATTGTATCCTGATAACCTGGTTACCATGGAGACCAGCCTCTAACAGGGGGGCGGAGAGATGCAGCCCAGGTAGAAGGACTGAAACAGAACGGCAGGCCCCGCCCCAGAAAGCAAGCCAGAAGCTCAGGAGGACAACATTCCAATGCAAAACCCCAAATCGGGAGAAGGGCAATTTATTAAACTCCTGGCACTGACTACAAGTACCAAAAGCCCTATAATTCATTGATACAGTTTTCCACCTCATTTACTTTTTTAAACTTTTTCTATTTTTACTTTTAAAGCTTCCACTTTAAGCTTAAAAATACATTCTCATGGTTTTTATTCTTTCAATTTTTAACCCCCTTCCTATCACAACATGATACCCAATACAACACCCCATAACATTTTTTTTTCTTTTTTACCCTGAAATTTTTTCAAACACACTCCTGTATTTTCTGCTTTTGTTGTTGCCTCTTGTTTCTGTTTTTCCCTTTCTTCTCTCCTCTTTCCTTTATTCTCTCTTTTACATGTACATGTAGATACAAACTTCAAGTAAATGCAACATCCCTATTCAATACTACCCCTATATACAACCAGTTCTAATCCCCCTATATCTTTTGAAAGTGGGCTCCTCCAACAATAATAACAAGACAAACTCGGGAGCGTCTGAAATGCATTCCTTGCCCACAAGGAGTGTCTGCCCTCACCTTCCCACTCTAGTCTGTCAGTGTTTCTGTGTAATTGTCTTTGCTTTTGTATTATATAAATACGGGTCATGGGGGTCATACAGGTTGGGCTTCACTTTTTGATCTCTTCATTTACCCTTGATAGCCCCTTTCTTTACCCTGTAACAGTTTTGTACCGTATAAATCCTACCACCGGGCCCAACTCTGGCAGGGGTTTCTTTTCTTGCTTCCTCTCTTCCGTTTTCTTTTTTATTTTTCCTCCTTTTTTGGTGGTGAATTCTGGTTGCTCCAAAACCTTCCAACAACCAATCCACCTAGATAGTGGCTGATATATATAGCCATACACCCCCTCAACCACTCCTCGCGACAATGACTCAGAGAAGAATCACCCAACAGAAGAAGAACCCTGAGACTGCAACCTTGGTCACAGAATTACTGGAAATGAACATAAACAATATGACAGAAATGGAATTCAGGGAAGCAATCGTCCAATCAATGGCTAACTAAGAAAAGAACATTAGTCTCAAAGTGGAAGCCATAGTAACAGAAGTGAAAGCTGAGGTTAGAAAGGCTTTAGATGAGATGCAATCTAATTTAAATATGCTAACAGCCAGAGTAAGTAAAGCTGAAGATCGTATCAGTGATTTAGAAGACAGATGGATTAAGAAGGAGGAGCAAGAGAAGTCTTGGAGCAAAGAGCTAAAATCCCATGAAAACAGAATAAGGGAAATAAATGATGGCATGAAACGCTCCAATATCAGAATTATTGGAATCCCCAAAGGAATTGAGAGAGTGAGAAGCCTCGAAAATATTGTTGAACAAATCATGGATGAAAATTTCCCAAATCTGGGGAATAAAACAAATGTTCATGTCCTAGAGGCAGAGAGGACACCCCCCCCCCCAAGATCAATGAGGCCAGAAAAACTTCCAGACACATAATAGTAAAATTCTCGAATCATAAAACCAAAGAATATGTCTTAGGGGCAGCTAGGAGAAAGCGACCCCGTACCTATAGAGGGAGGACCATCAGAATAACGTCAGACCTTTCCACAGAAACCTGGCAAGCCAGAAAGGGCTGGCAGGACATATTCAGGAAGTTACATGACAAAAATATGCAACCAAGGATAATGTATCCAGCAAGGTTGATTTCAAAATGGAAGGAGAAATAAAGAGCTTCCAAGACTGCCAAGGTCTAAAAGATTATGCAACCACCAAGCCAGCACTACAAGAAATACTAAGAGGGGTTCTATAGAGGAGAAACGAACCCAAGAGTGACACAAAACAGGAATATACAGAGGTAACCTATAGAAACATGAACTCCATAGGCAACATGATGTCAATACAAACATGTCTATCAATAATCACCCTCAATGTGAACGACCTAAATGCTCCAATAAAAAGTCACAGGGTTGCAGACTGGATAAAATGACAGGACCCATCCATATGCTGTTTACAAGGGACTCATCTTGAATCTAAAGACATTTCCAGATTGAAAGTGAGGGGATGGGAGACCATCTTTCTTGCCAATGGACACCAAAAGAAAGCCGGGGTAGCGATTCTCATATCAGACAAATTGGATTTTAGTCTATAGACTGTAGTCAAAGACACAGAAGGACACTACATCATTCTTAAAGGTGTCTATACATCAAGGAGATCTAACAATTGTAAATATTTATGCCCCTAACATGGGAGCAGCCAACTACATAAGCCAACTGTTAAACAAAATAAAGAATCATATTGATGCAAATACACTAATCGTAGGAGATCTTAACACACCACTCTCAGCAATGGACAGATCATCTAAACAGAAAATCAGAAAAGAATCAAGAGCCTTGAATGACACATTGGACCAGCTGGATCTCATAGATATATTCAGAATATTTCACCCTAAAACAGCAGAATACTCACTCTTCTCGAGTGCACATGAAACTTTCTCCAGAATAGACCACATACTAGGTCACAAATCAGGGCTCAACCGATACCAGAAGATTGAAATTATTCCCTGCATATTCTCTGACCACAATGCCGTGAAACTGGAACTCAATCACCATGAAAAGTTCAGGAGAAAATCAAACACTTGGAAGCTAAAGACGAGCCTACTCAAGAATATGTGGATCAACCAAGAATACAAAGAAGAACTGAAACACTTCATGGAAACCAATGAGAATGAAGATACATCGATCCAAAAACCTATGGGATACAGCAAAGGCCATCCTAAGGGGGAAAGTCATAGCCATCCAAGCCTCACTCAAAAAACTTGAAAAATCCCGAATACACCAACTTTCATTACACCTTAAAGAAATGGAATATCAACAAAAAATTAAACCAACCTCCCACACAAGGCGGGAAATAATAAGGATTAGAGCAGAGATGAATAAATCAGAAACTAGAGATACAGTAGTACGCATCAACGAAACTAGAAGCTGGTTCTTTGAAAGAATCAATAAGATCAATAAGCCAGTGGCCAAACTAACCCAAAAGAAAAGGGAGAAGACCCAAATTAACAAAATCATGAATGAAAGGGGAGAGATCACGACTAACACCCAGGAAATAGAAACAATCATCAAAAATTACTATCAACAATTATATGCCAATATGTTTAACAACCTAGAAGAGATGGATACATTCCTAGAAACCTATAAACTACCAAGACTGAAACAGGAAGACATTGACGATCTGAACAGACCTATATCTAGTAATGAGATTGAAGCAGTGATCAAAAACCTCCCCAAAAACAAGAGTCCAGGACCAGACGGATTCCCTGGGGAATTCTACCAAAGATTTAAAGAAGAAATAACACCTACTCTCCTGAAGCTCTTTCAAAAAATAGAAACGGAAGGAAAACTTCCAGACTCTTTCTATGAAGCCAGCATCACTCTAATCCCCAAACCAGACAAAGACCCCATCAAAAAGGAGAACTTCAGACCAATATCGCTGATGAATACGGATGCCAAATTTCTCAACAAGATCCTTGCCAACAGGATCTAACAATACATTAAAAAGATTATCCACCGTGACCAGGTGGGTTTTATCCCAGGTATGCAAGGGTGGTTCAACACTCGCAAAACAATCAACGTGATAGAACAAATCAATAAGAGAAGAGAGAAAAACCACATGGTCCTCTCAATTGATGCAGAAAAGGCATTTTACAAAATACAACATCCGTTCCTGATCAAAACTCTTCAAAGTATAGGGATAGAGGGAACATTTCTCAACCTCATAAAATCTATCTATGAAAAACCCACAGCGAATATCATCCTCAATGGGGAAAAACTGACAGCCTTTCCTCTGAGATCAGGAACAAGGCAAGGATGCCCACTCTCACCACTACTATTCAACATAGTGTT
>PITA01009286.1:0-35435 GCA_004023965.1 Spilogale gracilis | reverse complement strand
AAAATGCCTTTTCTGCATCAATTGAGAGGACCATGTGGTTTTTCTCTCTTCTCTTATTGATTTGTTCTATCACGTTGATTGTTTTGCGAGTGTTGAACCACCCTTGCATACCTGGGATAAAACCCACCTGGTCACGGTGGATAATCTTTTTAATGTATTGTTAGATCCTGTTGGCAAGGATCTTGTTGAGAAATTTGGCATCCGTATTCATCAGCGATATTGGTCTGAAGTTCTCCTTTTTGATGGGGTCTTTGTCTGGTTTGGGGATTAGAGTGATGCTGGCTTCATAGAAAGAGTCTGGAAGTTTTCCTTCCGTTTCTATTTTTTGAAAGAGCTTCAGGAGAGTAGGTGTTATTTCTTCTTTAAATCTTTGGTAGAATTCCCCAGGGAATCCGTCTGGTCCTGGACTCTTGTTTTTGGGGAGGTTTTTGATCACTGCTTCAATCTCATTACTAGATATAGGTCTGTTCAGATCGTCAATGTCTTCCTGTTTCAGTCTTGGTAGTTTATAGGTTTCTAGGAATGTATCCATCTCTTCTAGGTTGTTAAACATATTGGCATATAATTGTTGATAGTAATTTTTGATGATTGTTTCTATTTCCTGGGTGTTAGTCGTGATCTCTCCCCTTTCATTCATGATTTTGTTAATTTGGGTCTTCTCCCTTTTCTTTTGGGTTAGTTTGGCCACTGGCTTATTGATCTTATTGATTCTTTCAAAGAACCAGCTTCTAGTTTCGTTGATGCGTACTACTGTATCTCTAGTTTCTGATTTATTCATCTCTGCTCTAATCCTTATTATTTCCCGCCTTGTGTGGGAGGTTGGTTTAATTTTTTGTTGATATTCCATTTCTTTAAGGTGTAATGAAAGTTGGTGTATTCGGGATTTTTCAAGTTTTTTGAGTGAGGCTTGGATGGCTATGACTTTCCCCCTTAGGATGGCCTTTGCTGTATCCCATAGGTTTTTGGATCGATGTATCTTCATTCTCATTGGTTTCCATGAAGTGTTTCAGTTCTTCTTTGTATTCTTGGTTGATCCACATATTCTTGAGTAGGCTCGTCTTTAGCTTCCAAGTGTTTGATTTTCTCCTGAACTTTTCATGGTGATTGAGTTCCAGTTTCACGGCATTGTGGTCAGAGAATATGCAGGGAATAATTTCAATCTTCTGGTATCGGTTGAGCCCTGATTTGTGACCTAGTATGTGGTCTATTCTGGAGAAAGTTTCATGTGCACTCGAGAAGAATGAGTATTCTGCTGTTTTAGGGTGAAATATTCTGAATATATCTATGAGATCCAGCTGGTCCAATGTGTCATTCAAGGCTCTTGATTCTTTTCTGATTTTCTGTTTAGATGATCTGTCCATTGCTGAGAGTGGTGTGTTAAGATCTCCTACGATTAGTGTATTTGCATCAATATGATTCTTTATTTTGTTTAACAGTTGGCTTATGTAGTTGGCTGCTCCCATGTTAGGGGCATAAATATTTATAATTGTTAGATCTCCTTGATGTATAGACACCTTTAAGAATGATGTAGTGTCCTTCTGTGTCTTTGACTACAGTCTATAGACTAAAATCCAATTTGTCTGATATGAGAATTGCTACCCCGGCTTTCTTTTGGTGTCCATTGGCAAGAAAGATGGTCTCCCATCCCCTCACTTTCAATCTGGAAATGTCTTTAGATTCAAGATGAGTCCCTTGTAAACAGCATATGGATGGGTCCTGTCATTTTATCCAGTCTGCAACCCTGTGACTTTTTATTGGAGCATTTAGGTCGTTCACATTGAGGGTGATTATTGATAGACATGTTTGTATTGACATCATGTTGCCTATGGAGTTCATGTTTCTATAGGTTACCTCTGTATATTCCAGTTTTGTGTCACTCTTCGGTTCGTTTCTCCTCTATAGAACCCCTCTTAGTATTTCTTGTAGTGCTGGCTTGGTGGTTGCATAATCTTTTAGACCTTGGCAGTCTTGGAAGCTCTTTATTTCTCCTTCCATTTTGAAATCAACCTTGCTGGATACATTATCCTTGGTTGCATATTTTTGTCATGTAACTTCCTGAATATGTCCTGCCAGCCCTTTCTGGCTTGCCAGGTTTCTGTGGAAAGGTCTGACGTTATTCTGATGGTCCTCCCTCTATAGGTACGGGGTCGCTTTCTCCTAGCTGCCCCTAAGACATATTCTTTGGTTTTATGATTCGAGAATTTTACTATTATGTGTCTGGAAGTTTTTCTGGCCTCATTGATCTTGGGGGGGGGGGTGTCCTCTCTGCCTCTAGGACATGAACATTTGTTTTATTCCCCAGATTTGGGAAATTTTCATCCATGATTTGTTCAACAATATTTTCGAGGCTTCTCACTCTCTCAATTCCTTTGGGGATTCCAATAATTCTGATATTGGAGCGTTTCATGCCATCATTTATTTCCCTTATTCTGTTTTCATGGGATTTTAGCTCTTTGCTCCAAGACTTCTCTTGCTCCTCCTTCTTAATCCATCTGTCTTCTAAATCACTGATACGATCTTCAGCTTTACTTACTCTGGCTGTTAGCATATTTAAATTAGATTGCATCTCATCTAAAGCCTTTCTAACCTCAGCTTTCACTTCTGTTACTATGGCTTCCACTTTGAGACTAATGTTCTTTTCTTAGTTAGCCATTGATTGGACGATTGCTTCCCTGAATTCCATTTCTGTCATATTGTTTATGTTCATTTCCAGTAATTCTGTGACCAAGGTTGCAGTCTCAGGGTTCTTCTTCTGTTGGGTGATTCTTCTCTGAGTCATTGTCGCGAGGAGTGGTTGAGGGGGTGTATGGCTATATATATCAGCCACTATCTAGGTGGATTGGTTGTTGGAAGGTTTTGGAGCAACCAGAATTCACCACCAAAAAAGGAGGAAAAATAAAAAAGAAAACGGAAGAGAGGAAGCAAGAAAAGAAACCCCTGCCAGAGTTGGGCCCGGTGGTAGGATTTATACGGTACAAAACTGTTACAGGGTAAAGAAAGGGGCTATCAAGGGTAAATGAAGAGATCAAAAAGTGAAGCCCAACCTGTATGACCCCCATGACCCGTATTTATATAATACAAAAGCAAAGACAATTACACAGAAACACTGACAGACTAGAGTGGGAAGGTGAGGGCAGACACTCCTTGTGGGCAAGGAATGCATTTCAGACGCTCCCGAGTTTGTCTTGTTATTATTGTTGGAGGAGCCCACTTTCAAAAGATATAGGGGGATTAGAACTGGTTGTATATAGGGGTAGTATTGAATAGGGATGTTGCATTTACTTGAAGTTTGTATCTACATGTACATGTAAAAGAGAGAATAAAGGAAAGAGGAGAGAAGAAAGGGAAAAACAGAAACAAGAGGCAACAACAAAAGCAGAAAATACAGGAGTGTGTTTGAAAAAATTTCAGGGTAAAAAAGAAAAAAAAATGTTATGGGGTGTTGTATTGGGTATCATGTTGTGATAGGAAGGGGGTTAAAAATTGAAAGAATAAAAACCATGAGAATGTATTTTTAAGCTTAAAGTGGAAGCTTTAAAAGTAAAAATAGAAAAAGTTTAAAAAAGTAAATGAGGTGGAAAACTGTATCAATGAATTATAGGGCTTTTGGTACTTGTAGTCAGTGCCAGGAGTTTAATAAATTGCCCTTCTCCCGATTTGGGGTTTTGCATTGGAATGTTGTCCTCCTGAGCTTCTGGCTTGCTTTCTGGGGCGGGGCCTGCCGTTCTGTTTCAGTCCTTCTACCTGGGCTGCATCTCTCCGCCCCCCTGTTAGAGGCTGGTCTCCATGGTAACCAGGTTATCAGGATACAATTCTCTGGTAGTGGAGCGTTGTTCTTTTTCGTCTTTTTTCAGCTGCTGAGGAAGTCAGGTCGGAGCAAGATGTCTGCGCCCAGACCTCCCTCCCAGAGCGAGCCTCTACACAGGGAGGGACTCTTTCCAGCCTCCCAGTTGGCAGCCTC
Source organism: Spilogale gracilis (assembly GCA_004023965.1). Taxonomy (NCBI): domain Eukaryota; kingdom Metazoa; phylum Chordata; class Mammalia; order Carnivora; family Mephitidae; genus Spilogale; species Spilogale gracilis. The sequence continues at coordinate 31,474 of PITA01009286.1, read as the reverse complement.
TCACAGCCGGGCTGGCGCAGACATTTTATTGATTTCTGCCCCCGCCCCCGCTTGTTGCTTCACTCCCGCACCTCAAAGCCACAACTCCTTTTGGATCGCGTGACCTTGTCTGTGCCCCGGGACCCACGGCCTCTCCGGTCCCACGCAAGTCTGTAAAATCGCCTTCCCTGGGGGTTCCTGGCCCGGCCCACGGGGTGGAGAGAAAGGAGAGAAAGGCAGTGGCGGAAAAATAGAATACACGCCCGCCGGTCTTGTGGCAGCTGCAGCGGCGGCGGTGGCGGAGAAAAAAAAAAAAATTTATATAGTCTCCTTGCCTTGCCGCGGGCTCCGCTGTGTTCCCGTTTCTGTCTCGTCCCGATTCAGACCGTAATCTGCTGTTACTCCTCACTCACAGAGCACTTTCGTTTTGGGGTATTTGCTTTCAATGGTTCGGCTTTGCGGGCTTCCTCCCCCACTCCCCTGTCTCTGGGTGCAAGCCTCCAGTCCCTCTTATTTGTTTCTACCTTTTTGCCAATGGTCCTTGTCTCCCATGGTGATCCAGAAGTGCAAAATATCACATTTCAGGCTGATTTCATGGGTGTTCACAGTGGTCCTGTAGTGTTTTTAAATAAAATATTTTTTAAAAATAAATAAATAAAAGAGTTTCTTTAGCTGAAGGATAGTGATTCCTGCTAGATATGTTGTCTCTGCAAGATATTAAATGGAGACTGGACAGAATATAGGCTGAAGACTAGTGAGACCAAACAATAATGCAGCAATTCAGCCTCCTGGTGAAAAGACCATCCCAGACAAGAAGTTTCAAAAAAAAATTCTATATTAAGGAATGAAATGTCACCTAGCAAACTTTCGTTTATAACTTTCACTAAAACATAGTATATTGACATTAAATCTCTTGAAGCTATATTTCTCTATCAATTTTTACACTCTATGTAATCTGTGTGACCACATTGTGTTATTTATTATTTTAAAAGATTTTATTTATTTATTTGACAGAGAGATACACAGCTAGAGAGGGAACACAAGCAGAGGGGATGAGAGAGGGAGAAACAGGCTTCCTGCCAAGCAGGGAGTCCAATGCGGGGCTCCATCCTGGGACTCCAGGATCATGACCGGAGCTGAAGACAGCTGCATAATGACTGAGTCACCCAGTCGCCCCTAAATTGTGTTATTGAAAATGGCAAAACAATCATATGTTCTGCCTTGTTGACTTTCAGCCTGTTATATAAGACATTGATTTTTTTTTTTTAAAGAAAATTCAAAGGTACTCTAGCAGTTGCCTGGGAGATAAGAAAATACAGGATATGATTCGGACATATTTGTGAATCTAACTTGAAGAACTCTAGCATTTCATAGCAAAATGATTAGATAAGATATACTGCTACTCTTTCCTTAAGTGTTTTTCACATTTAAGGATAAGGTTTTTATTAAGATTTTATAAACTTCTGCTCATCTCTTGGATCATTAAAAAACAACAATGACTAAGGAGTACACTTGTCATGATGAGCACTGGGTTTTGTGTAGAAGTGTGGAATCATTATATTGTACACTTGAAACTAACATTGCATTGTATGTTAACTCGGTGGAATTTAAATAAAAACTTAAAAACAACAACAATGACAACACGCATCAGTGGTTTCTTAATAAATTAATTGACCAAAACAAGAGCAGGATAATGCCATACAAAATAAAATGTTAATATCTTCCCTAAGCTTGCACAAGCTTTTATTGAAAATCCACTTTACCCATGTTCCCTTCAAAGATCATCCATTAGATTCAACAAGTTTTCTTGAATCATCTTTTCCAGTACTCTCAGTAGGTAAATAAATATAATCACCATGTAATGATCAAAAATGAATATCAAAGAATTTCTTCCCTTTTATTTAAATGACAGATTGGCAGGTATTAGAGTAAAGTAATAATGATAGGGAATAAAGTATCTTAAATTTGCGGGAGATCCAAGTCTGCTTATATGTATTTGTCCTCTTCTGTGCCTTACATGTATACTTACCAAACTTATTTGCATGAGGAAAGAAAATGAAGACAAGTAACCGTGTTTCTCTCAGAATTAAAAACAATTTTTTGGCAATAAAACCTATGGACCACCAAATCTAGTTGCTGTCATTTGACCACTTCAGAATTAAACCATACAGTTCTGTTTTAAGAACTTTCTAGAGATAAACACCAAACAGTTTCCCTCAGTAACTCTATTTGTTTCCTGAGTCTGCTTTAACGAATTATGATAAATTTGGGGACTTAAAACAACAGAAATATATCCAGTCACAGTTTTTGAGGCCAGAATCTGAAATAAAGGTGTCAGCGGGACAATGCTCCCTGTGAAGGCTCTAGGGGAAAATGTATTTTTGCCTCTTCCAGCTTCCTTGGTGTTCTATGGTGTGGCCACATCACTCCCATCTCTGTCTCTTTGGTCACACTCCCCCCCCTCCCATCTGCAGTGTCATCTCTGTCTGCCTCTCTTTTACAGACACTTAAGATTGGATTTAGGGCTCCCATGGCAGGATAATCTCCCCCCTCAAGATTCTTAACTTAATCATACCTGAAGTGCAAAAGCACATCTTTTTTGCCATATAAGGTAATATTCACAGGTTCAGGGATTTGAACAAGGATATCTTTGGGGGGAGGGACGTCATTAAGTCTACGATAGAAACCCAGGGAGTTCTCTGTACCCATTCCATATAAACTTTCGGATGGACTTAAGAAAACCTGATTTAATAGTTGAACAATTCACTCATGTATTTGTTCAACTAATATCTAGCTAGTACCAACTGTGTGTGAGACATTACACTGAGCTTGGGAACACAGCTATGGAACAGACATGATCCCAACCTGTGAGAAGTGATGTTAAAGTCAAATGCTTTTAAAGACACAGCAGTTACAAGTAACAGAGCAGTGGTGAGAATTTTATTTATAATTGGGAAATGGAGTAAGGTAACATATTCTCTGAAATGTATACAAGGGCTTTAAACTGAAGTTATTGGAAATGTCCAGATGGACTAGAAATGCCCAAGCAAGATAGGTAAACAAAAAGAGCCTGAGCAATGTCCAAAGCACATCCATATACCCCCAACTAGATTTCTTTTCCTCATTCCACCACACATCCTACTAGGGTATCATGCAGGGACAAAGCCCAGAGCTAAAAAATAGGGGAAAAAAAAAAACAAACAGCCAGGATGTTAGAGAGCGTTTTGCACCTTATAAGGATTGGATCTTCAGCTTCTCTTAGACTCTTTATCCTATATTTTAATGGGTTTTATTATTACCTAGGTGTAGTATGGCCAACAGATCAGGAGGGAATTGTCAAGAAATGATTATATTCACAGATCATGTGCAGGGAACCCCCAGTATCTGGCCTCAAGCAGAGGGAGAAACTCTGTGCAAGAGACATTATTGAGGTTTCCACAGAAAGGAACAAGCAAGGCATGTTTAGGGTTGGCTAGTTTGAATAATTTCATCAGACTTTGGAACATAGGGGCTGCCCTAGTTGTCAGATACGAGCCCAGGGGTGATTAGAGCAAAAGAGCTGTGGCCAAGAGTATGAGAGGCCAATAAGAGGTTGTTGGGGATGTTGACTGTGGATTGTTTTGCTTTGTATTTGAAAAATGTATCCCATTGTGTAGAACCCCTCCTAAGGTGTGGGAGGGGTGACGAGGGAAGCAAGAGGCCAAGGCAATCTGACTCAGGCATATTATTGAGCTATCCAGAATGAAGCATGTCCAGTGTTTGTGTGCAGGGCAAATGTTAAAGCACCAAGTTTACAGAAGCTAGAACAATGGTCAATATACCTGCCTGCCAATTCAGGAAACCATGATATATGTTCCTGAAAGAGCTTCAGAAATTTTAACTGCTATATACATTTAAAATATGTTTGGTTTTAAGAAGGACATGTACACCAGCTGACCTGAGGAACTTGGTCATGCACCTTCATTGCCTTCCAAAATGCACAGCTTTGAAATTGGAAGGATCTCAGTTTGGGTCCCCTCTATTACATTATCTGCTTCTATTCAATGAGCTTCTTTCTTTTGAAAACTGCCTTAGAAAGAGCATTCAACCATCTGATGGTCTAACATTTAATTATCAAAAAATATGAATCCCCAAAGTAATGACATCTTACATGATCCATTACTTGGCTTTTGTTTTTAATTATTATTCCATTTGGGATCTATTGTGAATAATATCTGAAACCCCCCCTTTATTCTTAAGGTTTTTGGATATTTACTGGCTGTGTTTTAATCAAGTTGACACAGTGACAATGTGGGCAACTCATCTTTCTCTTCTTTTAATTTGTCCTTTGGGTAAAAGTGCTGCTCTTTAGGATGGTGACATAATTCAAAACAGGAACCTTTCCCTGGTCTGAGGAGATAAAATAAGAAAGTGCTCTGTAGTCCCATATAATGTCAAGGAGAGTGGTTTTCTTAACATCATTTTAAGTCTTGCTGATATGAAATGTCTCATAAATAGCATGTTGTAAAAATTGACATCTGTTAACCCTTGTGAAGCTGACCTTGTAGAGCTTTGCGTTCACAACTCAGCTCGTGGGTGTTCGGAAAGGGTGAATGGCACATGAGGACATTCTCCTCTTTAACAGATATAGAAAGTTGTTTTTCATTCCAATAAAAAAATAAATGTGCTTTCTGAAGTAAAACAGCAACAGCATGACTGTAGACAGTTCAGTAAGGTACTTATCAAGTTTCAGTGCTAGAGCGCAACTCCAGCTAATTATCACGCCATTTGTATACATTCTCCCATAACAAAACAGAATGTTGAAACTAGGAAGCTCTTTGGTATCATTCTGCATAAACTTAGCTCTTTGTCTTAGATGAGAATCCCAAAATCTAGAAAATAGGAAATGACTGAGACAATTGTCATTTGTCTAGTTAAAGTTCAAGACCAGGAAACATTTACAAATGGCAGTCGCATCCTTTCTCTACCGTCTTAAACTTTTCCCTGACATATATAGAATATTTTACTACTTTTACTCTGACCTATAGCTCTTAATTCAACATCTATATGTAAGTCATTTATTTATGATAAAAGGCACTCTATTTTAGACTATATATCTGTAAGGAAATTTTCAATATAACCCAATTTGCACAGCACCTAATATTCGTTCTGCTAATTCATGCTTTTTTTTTTTTAAGATTGTATTTATTTATTTGACAGAGAGAAACACAGCCAGAGAAGGAACACAAGCAAGGGGAGTGAGAGAGGGAGAAGCAGGCTGTGGGACTTGATCCCGGGTCTTCAGGATCATGACCTGAGCTGAAAGCAGCCGCTCAACCAACTGAGCCACCCAAGCGCCACTTAACTCATATTTTTAATGTAATTATACTCCATAAGTTATATCATGCTGGCATTTGAGTGCAAGTCCACTTCAGCAGAAACAACAAATTGAGAGAATTTAGAAAGAATCAGGAAACTGTACTTGATTTCCAATTACAGACTGTATCTTGGTAAGAGCTCAGTTTAATATTAAGAGCCAGCATTAGTCCTTTCACTGAAACGATAGTGATCTATGAACTCAGTGTGATGCAAGATCATAAGACAGCTTTTGGTAAGGCACCAGCACAGGGCACAGACCTACCCCGGGATGCGGAGATCTGCCCAGCTCTTCTGCGCTGTGATCAACGGCCACAACTGCAGAATGGTTTTGACCAATGGGCAGGAGTGGGACAGCCTGGACAGAAGGGAGAAGCCTGAGATCACAGCACAGGAAGGCCTAGAAGAGAATCTGAAGACCTGAACTGTTCTGCTGTTGACTATGAACTTGGACAAGCCAGCCAACTCTCTGAGCCTGGTTAAATTAGGATGTTATAATTGGATGGATAAAATAATACCTATTATTTTATGCAGCAGTTCTGCTGCTGGAAGAGACTCTTGATATTTTGCTTGTTATTTGTCCCCTGAGTGAACAAGCATTTGTTAGTCTCCACTACAACAAGAGGAAATATGAGCCTCCATGGGAATCTGATGGAGCACCACGTGCACCTGGACAACTCCTTGGTTGCCCACTAGGGGGCTCTAGGGAACTGGGAGCCATGCCTCCATCTGAAGCATTCTGTGCTACTTGCTGCTTTTGCCAGCCATTTTACAGGATTTCCTTCACTGTTTAAGAACATCTACATCTTCTACCTATCCTTGGCTGTTTTTTTTTTTTTTTTTTTTTCCTGACACATCACCTTTCTGTGGTAATTACCACACAGTATCTCCTTTCTACAGCAAGCTGGGAGTCTGAGTCCCCCGGGGGAAGAAGAGACACCTGGCAGAGGTACTGGAAAGGAGGAAGCAGCATTGAATAGTGGAGAATGGGTAGGAGAGGAAAGACAAAAGACATTTAGAGATCTTCTAAACTTTTGAGTCTTGGGGTCTCTGGATAATAGAGGGAAAGAAGGGAGAAAGGAAGGGAGGGAAGGAAAGGAAATGGAAGGATGGTGGGAAGGAAGGAAGCAAGAAAAAATTAACCATGAAAAAATGAGCCAACTGCCAGCAAGGAGAAAGCAACATTTTCCAACAGAGCCCACTGAATAATTCGTACATATTTGCTTGTCACTATCTTTTGAAAAGAAAGTTGGAAATGTAATTCTGGTAACAAGCTGAAACTGCTAAGGAAGCCCCCACCAAAAGAAATGAGGGTCATCCTTCATTTGATGGCCAGCAGCCTCTTATGTGTTTGCCAATTAAATTGTTAAGGTCAGGGCTCAGCAATTTTCCTATTTAAAAAAAAAAAATAGTGCACCATGTTTTTTGTCAAACCAACATCTGTTTCCTTAGAAACCTGAAAGCAGAAAATCTTGAGTCTGGATCTACTTCGCTTTGGTGTCAACTGAAGGCAAACATCACAGGGTCTGGACCACTGGGCCCAGGTTGTTGTTAGAGAAGAACAACTCAAGAGTTTTATACATGAATCTGAAAAAGTCTTCAAAATCTTCAGGTTAAATGATCAGCAGGCATCATTGTAACATACTCCACTGCTGACGTAAGCAGCAACATGCATGGGAAGAGGAGATAAGGCAGCAAGGATAGTCCACAATGGGACCAGAATGGAATCAGGTCCTCATAGCCACACAGAAGCTTGCGTTGTTGTCCTTTTTCACGCACCACAGTGCTGGAAACAGTAAAGTAGAATGCTCAGAGGCAAGCTCTGGAAGCTTACTTTCTTACAGATGAATGGGAACAAGAGCTGTATGTGCTTTGCCAGGTGTTGTCAGCCTTGATATGTTAACACTTGGGAACTGCCTTCCTAGAGCAGAAGGTTGGGTCAGAGGTCTTGAAGGGCCCTTCCAGCTCTAAGATCTGACGCATCATTACCCGAAGCGGATTCTTCACTTTGCATACTTTTTAAGCAGAACACTTTAAACTATTAGATGTCCTGACATTTTTTAAGGAAAACAAGACAAATGTCAAGAGTGAAAAAAGTTGTTTGCTTCTGGATATCATTATGGTAAAGTCACAGAAGATGACATGAAGCTTGAAAGTTGGAAACTAAGAACAGCCCAAGATGGTTTGAAGAGTGCCTTGGGTTTGGGCTTTATTTGTCTGCTTGCTCCCGCCCCTGGCTGTAACTCTGGCAAGTCGCTGTACCCGGCTGGATCTCAGCTTCCCCCCTGGAAAATATTCTCAGGGGGTTCTTCCAGGCCCTGAAGCTCTTCAAGGTCCTCCTCTGAATTCTCTGTCTGAGCCTTTGTGTCTCATCAGTCAAATGGAGCAAGTCCCAGCACTTCACTCCGGAGAGTGCTGCGTGTATTAAGGCAGGAGATGCTGTTGGAGTGCCAAGCAGGGCATATGCACACAGGGTTCACTGTGTGATCACACCAGTGATCACTGCTGGTGAAAATGAACTGCAGGCGGCTGAAGCCACGCGGTGCCTCCATTCTGCTGGCACCCACAAGAAGGAAGGAGTGTGAGGTGCAGATCAATGAGCATCTTTTGACACCTCCAAGCCAGCCCCACTCAGAGGTCAGGTCCTCAAGCCCCTTTCCAACTTCATAGTGGGAGTAAAGATCAGCCCCTTGTACTGCAAGGAAAATCAAATCTAGGTGTTCTTAAGGATAAAATGCAGATATGTATAGGTGACAGTTTTTTAACAGAAACAACAAAATATGATATTAAAAAGTAAAAGAAGAAAAACATACAAATACTAGATATTCCTTCTCTGATATTCAAATCTAAACCCCTGTCTCTGGGTAAGACATGGTCACACAGCCCTCCAGGTCTAGCGCTTGGGCTCCACAGCATGTCTTGCTCTCCACCCACAGGCCCTGCTGCTCCTGGCTCTTGCACAGGTGATTTCCTTATTTTGAAATTTACTCCATTCACTGGATGAATTCTCACTACTGGAGGCTCTCCCTAACTGCCCCAAGCAGAGAGTAGTACTCCCTTCTTTATGCAGGGTACTTTTCTCTTGTCTCTCTTATACTATTTGCTACATTTGCTTGATTCTGTGTATTTCTGTCTCCCTAAATAACCTGGGATCATTTTCAGCTACCATGACCTCTTCTATGGCCCCAGTTCCAGCACATTAAAGATGGTGGCATCGGTGAGTCTGTGTAATATCCAGGGAAAGACTTTCCACAAGGCACTCAATCAGATCTATTTGTTATGAGCTGCATTGTGTCTCCCAAAAATGCATATACTGAAGTCCTAACCCCCAGTATATCAGAATGTGGCTTTATTTGGAAATAAGATGTGATCATCAAGATCAACCCAGTCCAATCAATGGTATCCTTATAAAAAGGAAGAATTTGAACACAGGCACACACATAGGGGGAACATGAAGGCAGAGATGGGTGGTACATCTACAAGGCAAGGAACATCAAGGATGGCCAGAAACCACTAGAAACTAGTGAAGAGGTAGGGAACTGATTTTCCCTCACAATCCTAGAAGGAACCAATTCTGCAAACACTTTGATCTCAGACTTCAGGCCTCCAGAGCTGTGAGACAATAAATGTCTACTGTCTAAGCCCCCAATCTGTGCACTTTTTTACAGCTGCCTTAGCTAAGTAATGTACTACTCATAAACAATCTGAAATATGACAGGGATCTGAAGGGCTCTTTTGTTTCCTAACTCACCATTGCAGGGGAGGGGGAGAAGTAAATCTTAATGGATTTTTTTTACTCTTTTAGAGTCTATCCATGGGATAATTTTTTATTCTGAATATTTAGGAAAATATTTGTGCATGACAGATATGCTCTGTGCACAATCATGATATTTGTAGGAGTGTAAATCTTCTTGTAGTAGTGTTTTTGCATCCCTGCAGCATGGATGAAGCAGCTCAGAACAGAGGTGAGAACATGGACTCAGATGCCATGCTTATGGCTGGCAGTGATGTAGGCTCTGGCCTGAGAACTCACTGGGTCATCACTGGAGCATCCCTGTATGGATCTCCATGTGATTTCTCCACATAGGTGGGCTCCATTATGAAGGGAACATCCTGGAGACGCAGGCAGATACTGCATGGCCTCTTATGACCTGGTTTCCAAAGCCTCCCAACATCCTCCCCATACACACACCGCATTCTGATAAAGTGCCTCAGATGAGCCCCACTCAAGGGAGAAGAACCAGACTCTGCCATTCCCATGAAGAGCAGCATCAACTTCCAAGTTATTCATGGTGGTCATCCAAGAGACCATCCACCTCACCTTCTGATCCTGTTTCCTCTCCATCAGCTGGGAACATTCCTACTTGATAGGTAAATTGCAAGAAATACATAAGATAATGTAGAGAAAACTCACTACAGAGTGTCACTTAAGACAATATATCTTTACTTCTTCTATTTCTGCTGCCACCAACATTGTCTGTCAGTCCCTCCTTATCCCCAGATTAATGATGGCTCCTCTTCCCTAGTCTCAACTCTCTTTCAAGGACAAACTACGCACATCCATAGATTAAGTGTCAACTCCACACAGGGACTTCCTCAGATTCATCTCCATCCCCAAGCTCTTCTCAAGTCCAGACTCACGTTTCCAGTGGAAAGATGTTCCCAGGGCACTCCTCACACAGATCCACACTTCCCACCATAGCTCTTCGCTCGAGGCATCTACTGTCCCCAATTACTTGTAACTCTTGACTCAACCTCTGTGCCATAACCCCCCCACCACTGCCTTACTCCAGAACCTCACCATCTCTCCCCTGGTCTGTCAGGCCCTTCCCTACTGGTCTTCCCACCCCCAGTTCCTCCTAGTCTATCTTCCACACTACTTCCAGGAGGATTTTTCAAATGCAAAATTTGATGACTGTTATACCTTTGCTTGAAATCTTTCAATGGCTAGTCATTGCTTTGGAAGACAAAATCCAAATCCAAGCTTGACATGGAAGGAATTTCTCATCTCATCTCATCTCATCTCATCTCATCTCATCTCATCTCATCTCAACCCATCCACTTATGTCTCTCGGTTCACTCTTGGTCTGCCCTTTCCAAAGTTTCAGCTTCAAAGAACTATCACTGTCTTGGAGCCCCCTAGACTTCATGTAAATGGGAGGTGCCCCTATACTAATCATACAGTATTAATTACACATATGTCTCCACCACCAAATTCTTCACTTCTTATTGACCGGGGGCACTATGTTATCCACACTGGTACCCCCAAGTCCTCTAATAGTGTCCACTACAAAGCAATCACTTAACAAACATGAGTTAACATGAGAGGGGAAAAATCAATTATTTGTTACTGGACTCTGAAGGAGGAGGAAAGTGCTATCTTGGAAAGGAGTCTGAAACAAGAAAAGGTACTATCAGTGTCTCAGAAAACTTAACTTTCCATTTTAATGCCAACACAATGACACAAGGCAGGTACTAATTTTACCATAAGTGGCCTAAAAATATTCAAGATGCCACTGTCTCTGCCAAATTTAGTATCCTCTTTCCTCTGATTCACATAAAATAAATAAACTTCTCCTAATGTTCCAGGTACTTCCAGAACATTACTGATGCTCTTTAAAAACAGTATCTGCTTTTTCAGTATGTTTAGATACTATTTAGGAGTTTAATATTCCTTACTGTTTCGTAGCACCTGAGAAAACACTGACATTCTCCAGGATGACCTGTGAACTGGGATAGCCTGGTTATGCACAATCAACCAAAAACAGCTTGGTCTTTAAAATTTTCATCACTGGCTATATGTGTTCTGTGAAACTTGACCTCAAGTTTACTTTAATTTAAATTGTGCAGAACCAATGGATTGACCAACTGGGCATCCCATTAAATATGACTCACCCCAGTGACATCATTCAAATTTGGAACTGTCTATAAGGGATTATGATGAATTGAACTGAGCTTATTAATAAGAAGGACTAGAATGCCAAATCAAATCAAAGGTGCTTTTGGAGAAGACAGGAACACAAATCTTACAAATGAATATTTCAGCACAGCATGTATAGTCATTTAATTCTAAGAGTCTGGTTTGCCAGAGAAAGTCAGTGAAGGGAACTCGTGGCTCATCAATCTTAGCGTGACTCTAATAGCTAAATGGATCTTAAGGGATATCACATTGAGGCCAAAGAAACAAGCAAAATTGCAAAACGGTTCTCAAAAGACCTGCCTAATATCTCCAGTTGGAAAGAAGGAAAAGGGAAAAAGAAAATCAAGTTGGAAGAACTTAGGTTGGGAGAGTGTGTTTTTTTAATGAAAAAGATCCACCCTCTTTAAAACCTTGATGATTTAAGCTACTTTATTTTTTAAAACCAACCACAGTGCATTTATTTTATTTTTTTATTACATTATTTTATTTTTTTAGCGTTCCAAGATTCATTGTTTATACTTTAGAAAAGGGTGGAAGCAGCAACTGGGTGATAAGACAGCTCTGTGTGCTGGGAATAAGGAGGACCCAGAGTCGCCATGGCAGTACTGAGCTGAAGGGCTGCATGGGACCCAAAGTTCAGTGGGGCTCCCAGACATGGAGAGGCAAGGGCTCAGAGGCCAAAGAGTGAAGCATTTAGACTCACAAAGCTAAAACCCTGTTCAGGAAGGTATAAACAGTGAAGCATAGGATTGGGATGGGGGAGAGATTGCTGATATTGAAAGCCAGTACAGTGGCAGATAGAGAAGGAAGCTAGTTTCAGGGATTTTTTTCTTTCCTAACAGGTTGCCAGCAATGCTAATGGGAAGGGGTCAGGTCAGTCCCCACTCAGGAGGAAGCAACCAGAGCCAGACAGAGCTCAGGAGAGTATCTGGAGATTAGAATTTTGGAAATTAAGACATAAACCCCAGAAAGTACTAATAGTCCTTCAGATACCCAAGCCAGTTGGGTGATTCCAATCAAATAGCACCTTTCTGTCAATGGCTCCCCAAAATTATGTCCTTCACCCTGACTACTTCCCTGAGTTTCAGATTCACATATCCACCGCCAAGTTGACATCCCCACTGAAGCCTCTTATCCTCATTGTAAACCACAAAGACATAGCTCAAAAAGAGCACTCAGTCCTCCTTCCCAGCTGCAATCTGCTCCTACCCCAGTCTTCCGGGTGCATAACTAGCACGTCACTGTCACCATGGCAACTACTGAGCTGAGTGTCATGCTGGGCACCTCCCTTCCTCACAGCCCCACCCTGTGCATCAGCTGCACCCACATTCTGTACCACACATCCACCCCTGTCTCTTACGCTTCCCCTGCGGTCACCCTGGCCCAGGCCACTGCCATGTCTTAAGGGACCTCTGCTGCCCCCAAATCCATTCTGCCAAGATCACTTAAGGGATCTTTTACAAATGCAAATAGACCATGTCCCTCCCCTGCCACAGCTCACCAATAATTTCCCTTTGCCCAGAAAATTAAATCCCTGAGGCCTGTCTCACACCCCAAGACCCACAGTCTTAACAAAGGCAGTAGCCTCTTTCTGGAATGTTCTCTCTAGACCAAAGGTTTTCAAAATAGGTCCCCAACCAGCAACAACAATATGTTCTGGGAGCTTGGCAACACAGCATGCTGGGTCAGGGCCTTACCCCAGACTTACTGAGTCAGAAACCCTGCAGTGGGCCCAATGACCTTGGGCAACATCTCCCAGGTGAGATGGCCCCTCCCCATGAACACAGGCTGGCTCTGTCCTCAGGTTTCATCAAATGCTCCCTCCTCAGAGAGGCCTAGCCTGGCCATCCTGCCTTTACATTGCCCATTCCTACTGTATCTCTCGCATGCTGGATTATCTAAGGCAGAACACTAGCATTACTCCACACCTATTTTATCTTGGTTTTGTATTTGTTTCTTTTTATATTATTTTATTGTCAGTTTCCACCTCCCTACTCCCTTCCCACCAGGAGGTTAAAATACAGATATCTGGGTCCACTCCAGAGTTTCAGATCAGTAAGCTCATGGTGGGGTCCCAGGATGTGGCACCACTAACAGGCCACCAGGTGAGGTCAGCATTGCTGGCCCTGGGACCACATATTGTCAAGGCTCCAGCCCATGCCAACCCAGAGGAGGTGAGAGATGCCAAACCTCACCAGGCTGCAGAATTGACATCCTCACAGTCTCTCGGGCCCAGCCCTAATTGAGCCAAGAGAAAAAGGCAGCACACCTTGGCCCAGGAGTGGGACCCCCAAGAACCTGCAGACTGTGAGGAAAGGTGGCCCATGATGAGGGGCGACATCCACGTGGTGGGCACATATGTGTGCACACCAGGGATCAGCCCCATGTGAATATCCAATGGTACCCCACAGGAATTCCACTGAAGAGCCAAGCGGGACTCTGTTGGAAGGTTTCCTACCAAGTGGAGATATTCGGTTAATAAGTAGAGGGGAGGCATGGAAGAACAGCAAGCATCAGAGGTAAATCGGGGTTTTGAAAGACCACTTCAAAGAGCAATGAGTGAACAAATGCAAACTTTCAGATGAATATTTGTAAAAGAAATAGTCAATCCTGACACATCTGTTTGGGAGGTTGCGATTTTTTTTTTAATTTTTATTGTTACTTAAATTTTATTTCCAGTGTTCCAAGATTCATTCCCCATTCCCCACACCCAGTGCTCCACGATTTAGGTGTCCCCAGTGCCCACCACCAGGCTCTCCCATCCCTCCACCCCCTTCCCTCCAAGTCCCTCAGTTTGTTTCTGTGTCCCAAGTCTCTCTTGTTTTGTTTCTCTCCCTGAATTACCCTACTTCCCATTTACTTTCCTTCTCCTACTGTCTTGTACATATATACAATGGAATACTATGCCTCCATCAGAAAGGATGAATATACAACTTTTGTAGCAACATGGACTGGATTGGAAGATATTATGCTGAGTGAAATAAGCCAAGTAGAGAAAGTCAAGTATCACATGGTTTCACTTACATGCGGTGCATAAGGGGAAGTTGTGATTTTTATTCAAGTTTGTTTAAAGCTGTCTGGGCATGCATTACATTCTAATCTGATATAAAATAAAAGAACGGAGTTCAACTCAATATGTGCTTCATTTGAGCTAGGAAATGTTATGAAAATAGTAGGGTCTTTCAGAGTCCATGGGCAAATCACAGACAGGCAAGTGGTCTCCTCTCAGTAGGGTAATTGAGGGAGAGAAACAAAACATGAGAGACTTTGGACATAGAAACATTGACTTGGAGGGAAGGGGCTGGGGGATGGGAGAGCCTGGTGGTGGGTACTGAGGGCACCTATTGCATGGAGCACTGGGTGTGGGGCATGGGCAATGAATCTTGGAACACTGAAAAAATAAAATAAATTTAAAGTAAAAAAAAGAAGTAAAGATAATAAAGGAGTAAAAAATGTATGCATGAGGACAAGTTAAAGAAATAAAATATTTGAAAGGAAAAGTGGAAAAAAAAAAGACTGACTTTGTTTACTTAAGGTTTTCAACGCTAGCAAGTGTTCACTGAAAGCAGGCAGCAGGAAACAGGAGACTGCATATTCCCAGGGCTCACAGTGTTTTGATTCTTGGTAAAATGTAGAAAATTCATTTTAGAGTGAAATTAAAATTATACAATAAATGTCATCCAAACTCCACAAAGGCTTGAACTATGCAAAAACAGAGGGAAAGAGAGGGAAAGAGAGCGAGATAAGGACTGTGTATTCTCTGAAACCAAAGACACTTCTTTCTTAAGGAAAAAAAACATGAAAAGGCACTTATGTATTTCTAAATTTTTTATTAATTTATTTTTTATTAACTCTCCAAATATTTTCTTTTTTTTTTTTACTAGCACAATTAGAACGCTCTGTAGGTTACATCAGTCCATTTTCCTCCTGTGTAAGCCAAGGACTAGTGTGAAAGGCCAGGTCTCTGCTGCTCTGAGGTACCCCCTCCCTCCGTAAAACTGGCTTTCATCAAACAGACGTAGGGTGTAATCCTGACCTTGCAGAACTGTGTTGACATTTTCATAGGCCATAGATTTACATATCACTTTGTAAAGTAAGTAAACAAATAGAACTCCAGATGATCTTTTGACGACAGCATAGCACTTAAGTTTTGTGTTATTTGCTGAACTTACCAAGGGTAGGGATGGTAACTTTTGCTTCTGTATCCTCAGCCCCTCGCAGCCCCTGGTAGACACATAGTAGGCCTTCAGAAAATACTCGATGACCAGATAAAGGAATTTTTCTGACAGAGCCTCAGATTCATCACCGTAAACATGACTTAGAAATCATTGTACTGACCTGTCAGCAGCTACTCAGGGGTCTCCACTCTGGAGAGTTCTGTGAGTATCTTACTTTTAACAAAGAATCTTCAAAATTATCTCCTTTGCATCTCATGGCAATCCCGTATTTATACTCCTGAAGCTTAGAACAGTACCAAGTATCAACTCTCTCCAGTATGTTCTTCTCTTTGCCTTTAACCAGTACATGAATTTGGTGGAAAAATCTTTCTGGACCTCAGTTTCTTCGTTAGTAAAATGGCAGGGTTAAACCAGACTCTAAAATTCTTTTCAACCTTAGAGGTGTTTTATTTATTTTTTTAAAGATTTTATTTATTGATTTGACAGACAGAAATACAGCTAGAGAGGGAGCACAAGCAGGGAGAATGAGAGATGGAGAAGCAGGCTTCCCGCAGAGCGGGAAATCTGATATGGGGCTCGATCCTGGGTCTCTGGGATCATGACCTGAGCCGAAGGCATTCGCTTAACTAACTGAGCCACCCAGGTGCCCCCTTAGAGGTGTTTTAATAACAATGTGAAACTTTACTTGAGCCTATGATCCTGAAGATGAGACAATCAAGAAGCAACGCCCTCCAGCTTTGTGTTAAGGAATGCCTACTTCAAAGAACCTCCACCCCAAATGATTCCGATAAGATTCATAGATGTCTTTCTTATTTACCTATGACAAGGCCACACACAGACTTTCCAGATTCCCATCTTTGCCTCATAAGTGATGAGTTGCACATTTATCCTTCATGATCAACTGGAACAGAAGGCTTGTTATTCAAACTTATCTAAGATCCTCTCCTTCCCCCAAGTCCCTGAACGGTGGCTCATCCTCAACCTGAGCCAGCAGACAGAACTTTAGGAGAAAAAGCTCATGTCTAGAGAAGACCTTCTCTGATATATTGTCCATTAAAGCCACCCTTTGATCCCACTTCATTATGACTGATTCTTTCTAGCCTTGTTTGCTTCTCCCTATAAAAGAAAAGCCCTTTTTGCCTAACCCTTGAGACCCTTGTTGACTTTCTATTCAGAGCGTGCCCCGCCAATGCAAGAATTCCCCTCCCCCAGTTTGCAATAATGTTTTTAAACAAAGTCTCTCCTTAAGTTCTGATTTGTTGGGTTTTTTTATTTGACAATAACTTGATAAAACTGGGCTAACTTGTGACTACTCACAACAAGTCACATTCAAAAGAAACAGCAAGCTGCTTTTTAAAAAAGACCTGAGAAGAAGTTTAATGTTCCCTAAAATCTCTTAAAGAGGCATTATGCCAGCTTGTTCAGGCCAAGTTACACGGCAATAACAAGTAGCGCCTGCACCTCAGTGTGTACAACAAATGTTCAGTGCTGTTGGCCCCAGCTACATGCCCATCTAGGTTGATTTTGCTCTGCTGCATGTCACCTTCATTCCAAAGCCCAAAGTGAGGGGCCTGGCCATGTAGGGTCAGGAAAGACCATGCCTAAGTGTGGGCAGCCTCCCACAGCTTCTCCTAAAGGTGAACCATGGCCTTTCTGCTCATAGTTCATTGCCCCAAATAGTCACTGGATGTTAACAAGACAGAGAAGTACAGTGCTCCCAGCAACAGGGCACTGCTGGGAGGGAACAAACATTAGGGGAACAAGTGTACCATCTGCTGACATCAAAGGCATGTTCACATTGCTAGACATAGCAGGGTTCCCTAAAAATCATCCCCCAAGTTCTTTCCCCAAACCTCACACTCCACATCTTTCATCCTCTCCAATCTAACCCCCCCCCCAGAACATTCAACTTTCTTATTATTTTCTTAGGAAAACTGCCACCCACTTTTCATAAAGTCAGTCATTCATACTACCTGGGCATCTCCACCTTTACTCCATTGACTGAATTTAGACTCAGTTCTGAAAAGTGTCCTGGGAGCCAAACAAGAAAACTCTGAAGCTTCCAAGCAAGTAGAAAAGCAGGAGAACAACAGTGAGTGCTGTGCTGTGTGCATACTCAGCTCATACAAAGTCAACCACGGGACCTTTGGAAATGGAGAGAAAAGGCTGCCTGTTTCACCCAGTGAACACAGAACCCCACTCCAGGCCAGGAGAGCTTCAAGTGGAGGAGGGGATAAGTCAGCCCACAGTTGAGGTCTTCTCCAGGAGTCTCATTTCTCAGATCTGCTCACAACCTGACTGTGATGCTGCTGTCTGAAGACCCTTCATTTCTGTCAGCATCCTTTCTGTCAAAATCAGAAGCTCAACTGCAAAAAGGATAGAAAAACACACATTGTTGGACCCCTGAGAGACAGCATTAGTTCCTAACAAGGCCAGTCTTGTTCACGTGAGATTTTGGTTGGCTTTATGTGTGGATTTTAGAACCTAAACCCCAAGTGAAATTTTATGACATCTCTGAAAGTAAACAGAAATTTCACGGGTTTGTCTTGTTTTGTGTACTGCAGTACACAAAAACAGCTAGGTGCGATTTTTAGATTTGGGGAGAGAGTTATAACTGAAATTGGAGGGCTCCTTTGCATTAAGGTTGGCATGGGAGAGACATCTGAGAGAAGCCATTACCTTCCAAAGCAGGAGAAGCCAGCACAAATGGAGGCTTGTATCTGCCAATTAGGAGGAACATATAATGAAAAGCTAGAGCTAAAGACAAGCCCTGGTGGCTTTAAATACAAACTCAAACCAAAAGTCACCAGAGATAATGATCTGAATTGCAAGTGTTAGTTTACTGTCAGGCAGCTTTCACCAGAGCAACCACACAGAGATGTGCCCCTCAGTGTGGAGCGGTGACATCTGTCTGTATCCAGATGGCTCATGATTCTCCCAGCAGCCCAGAGAGGACAGCTCCTATGGGAGGATCATGCCAGGACCCCAGAGGTATTGCTGAAGGCCTGCAGGTGACCATGTGCATTGCATTTTCCAGTTCACCAGGCTCTCCCAGTTCATAAATTATCGCATGCTCCATTAAACTCCATGAAGGCAGGAATTTTTGTCTGTTTTTTCAAAATTGAATCCTCAGTGCCTAGGATAGAAACTAACATAAGAGCAGAGGCTTCATAAATGTGTGTTGAATGAATTTCACCATAATCCTTTGAGATAGGATCCCTATTTAAAAGTTTGGAACAGGGAGGGTTTCAACTTGATACAGCTTGTCCAAGGTGATTTGGAGCAGAGAGACAACAAGCTTGAAGAGTCATTACTGTGTCATTTTGGATCAGGTGGAAGTTGAGGTACCCGATTCACATTCAGTTGGAGATATCAGCCTCCCCTGTGTCCCAAAGGGATTTTCCTTCCCCATAATTCCTAAAGTACATTGTTCTACTATCTCCCTATTTTGAACAATTAATACATACTACCTTCTTTTACAATGATCTTTGTATGGGTCTTTTATTCTTATAACTAGTTTGTAAATTTGGTGATACAAGTAATACTATGAAATTCCTTTTATAATTCTTATAGGACCTACCCAACATAAAGACTCTCACAGATAGCAGATGCTTAATCCAGGCAATATCTGCAAGATTCCTCTAGCAAAAACTGTCACTATGTTCTCCAACCATTTCCTTTTCTTCCTGAGTACACAGAAAATAGATTTTCTAGTCTTCTTTGAAGTTAGGTGTGACCCTGTGACTGAGTTCTGGATAGAATATGGACAGAAGAAACACTCACATTCTCCATACTGACCCATAAAGCTCCAGTTTAGTCCCCTACATTCTCTTTTCCTTTGTCTTCCCAAACCAGATTCAGGGAGTTCAGGGATAAACTTCAGGGCTGTAGAGGATGGCAGAGCCTACAGGAGCACAACCTCACTATAAATATACCTATCCCTCCCTGAACCTTGATGCAAACAAAAAGTTAATCTTTCATTATTAAGCCAGTAAGATTTGGGGATTGCTTCTTATAGCAGCTATCCTTTCCTGACTAATACATTTACCAAAAAAATAGGTACCAAATCTGGGTGCTTATTCTGTGATTCCTGTAAGCAGCTCTTCCTATAATATATCATGACATCTTTGAATTTAAAAGAAGACACCACTAATTGTTCTTGCAGTTGGAACAGGAAGCGCTTGACATTAAGCACTAGACTCTGTAGATACCCATACAGTTTGTCTTACAATGACATTTTTAATCACATTGGATGGTAAAAACTTCAACACAGAGATCGTTTCTTGATTCTCCTTGTGTCCTAGCTCTAGCAGAATGTAATTAATAGACGTGTGTTGGATAATTGACATATACACATATGTATTATATCCAAGTTCCAACCTATTTGGAATATTTGAAAGTTATTATCTGCATTCCACTGTACAACTCCAAGAATAGTTTGGTCCCCAATGAAACCAGACAATTAAGACTTAAGGATAAATCCATCAGCCACTGTCTGTATCCATGAGTTTCACTGTCAGCAAAAACAAGGGACATGTGTGAAGAAGAAAACATCTCTATCACTGAGACCAGAAAAGAATTCTGATTTGCCATTTGATAGCTCCATCAACAGTGCCTTTCAGAAATGAGGCACTGAGAGCACAGCTGGGAAGGTCAATGTCATCTGAATAACTGGCTTTTGATTCTTCAGCTGCAGTCAAGACTGCCATTAAAGCAAGGCACTAGGAGTGTCACTTCTTGTCTCCTAGCTACTGTGTTTAGTATATGTGCTGCTGAAGCAAGCACTGTAGCTACCACGTTTTTACTCTGAAAAAAGTCAAGGTACAGTTGGTTGAGTTAGAAAAGTTAGATCATCCCTGTAAAGCCAAGGAAATATCCAGAGTCATCCATACTCCACTCCATTCCCCCACAGCTTTAGTGCTCCATTTTCCCAGCTGGGAGTACCTCCTTCCCAAGACAGTCATCAACTCAAAGCATCTCAGAGGAGTGGTTCTCTACTTTTGATGTAAACTTCTTTGCATATTTGCCACACCTCTGTCCACTGGAATGGAAGACCCGTGAGAGCAGGGACTTTATCTCCTCTGCCCAGCTTGTAGAACTGTACCAACTAGGTGTTCTATATATGCATTTTGATTCAGTCAATTTACACATGAATGAATTGACTCCATTAGTCTTCAACACTCTGGCCCTGTTCTGAAATGGCTCGACTATATCAACTTCTGCAATCTTGATTTTGCTCTGTGATGTTGTTATTCCACAACAAATTAAACAACTATCTGTCCAGATTTGTGACTTCAGTGGACAATTGGAATCCACCTTTCCTTTCCAACACACTACCAAGCTTTGAAATTGTCATTGCCAAAAATGTTGACAATACCAGCGAGTAGGAAAACAGAAGTCAGCCAATCTTTATTATGTACAGTATATGGGATTATTTGAAACTCTACACACTATAAAATGAGCTCTGGGGAGCCAAACTCATCTTGATGGAGCCACAAGGGAGATTGCTACCTTAAACCCCCCAAAACCAGTGTTTGATCAAGACAGGAGCACACGCACTGGGTTAAGATGATGTTTTCATGGCTTTCAGGCTGCTATTTTAATTCTGCCCACACCCAAAAGAGGCTTCCTGTAAATGACAAAGGATTCTCTATCGCAGATTTTAAAATAAAATTCTAATGTGGCATTCTAAGTCTGATATTTGAAGCTAAGTAGCAAACAGTTTTAGGGGAAGCAGAAGTTCCATTAAGCTCACTGTTCCTTTGTTCCTGATTTTAACAGTACATTGATCCTAAATGTTTTGTGAGAAGCCATTCAATATTGTCCAGATCTACAAGTCCTTACAGGAACACGTGTGCCTCTCAGGAGGACCTGTCTGTGCTCTGGGAGCTCCCAGGAAGTACTGAATATACAGATCATGTTCCCAGTTCAGTGAGCAAATTTGACCTTGGTATTATCTTTCATCAGCCCCGGTGCATGTTGAAAGAGGCAGAGAGGAGGGGGTCAGAAGAAAGAAACAGTCCCACCCAGGTTGTGAAGTTATCCAAAGTGCCTCATAAATTCTGCTATTTGTGACTGTACCCACAGGGTCCATCAAAATGCCCACACCTTTGTCTCAACAATTCCTCATCTAAGATTCTAGACTTACATAAGCATGTGTGTGGAAGATGTACTTCAAGTATTAATTTCAAAGGAAGATAAATGCAGACAGTAACGTTAGTTGTCATGGGGATGGTTAAATGAATGATGGCGTGGCCACCTTGTGCCATACCACACAGCCATGAATGTCTACAACATCAAGTCGTTCATTTTTTTGAAATCATGTTCAATGTCTTGTGGGAGAATAACTCTAGTGCACGTGCCTAGAAAGACAGCATTTCATTGTAATTTCCTCCAGGGAGTAAAAGGAGAGGGATGAAATTAAAGGCAAGATCTTTTACTTTTTATTTTAAATACATTGTCTGAAGGGTTTTTTTTAAGATTTTATTTATTTATTTGACAGGGAGAAACACAGTGAGAGAGGGAACACAAGCAGAGGGACTGAGAGAGGGAGAAGCCGGCTTCCCACAGAACAGGGAGCCCGATGTGGGACTCGATCCTGGGTCTCCAGGATCATGACCTGAGCTGAAAGCAGTCGCTCAACCAACTGAGCCACCCAGGTGCCCCAGTCTGAAGGTTTTATATATGCATATGTCATTTATCATTAGGTTAAAATAAAAATTTTAAGTTACATAGGTGGTAAAAGCTTAAAAACCCTATATATCTCAGATATTTATTTATTTATTTATTATTTATTTATTTATTTGTTTTATTTATATAATGATCTAGATTAGTTCATAGACAATCCTAAGATAAACCTACTGAAAGCTGGCACCATAGGGCTTGGCTGTCATGATGATCACACAAAGAAAACTGTCTTTTTAGGATTAAAAGGAAAAATCAACCAGTTCCAACTCATCTGGGGTAAAATAAGTTGATATGCTCTGATAGAAGCCTGCTCCAATGTCAAATTGGCCTGTAGTTTATCTCCCCTTCTGTGCTAATTTGCTAAAAATGTGCAAGCCATTTGATGCCTTTTATCAGCAGAGAAGTTTTGCCTACCCTGAATTTTAAGAACTGCCTCAAACAAAGTTTCAGCATCAACCTCTTCAGCACCACCCTCCAAGCTTGAGGCTGGAATATTTGAGGTTTCTAACCATACCAACAAATACGAAAGAAGAGAAACAGTCTCCAGTCATGAAACTCTGCCCAAAATCAAGGCAGAGCTGGCAACCATTAAGGTTGGAGCCTTGAGCTAAGCTCTCAAGCACAGCGACAGAAGTGGGTTCTTAACAAGTCTGGCCTCCTTCCTCAGAGACTGGATTCCACACACCCCTCCACAGACCAGGAAAATAGCTCCTCATTCTGGAGGCTCTTTTCCCTTTATAAATGAAAGTAGCACAGAACCTTAACAAAACTTCAGAAAATAATGAAGATGTAAAGAGAGAAGCATCTGCAAAAGTCCAGCAGACACAAATAAGATCTGTTTTATTTGACACACATCATTGCACATTTCCTAGCTACATATATATACACACATGGACCTGTAAATATACGATGAAAGTCCATGAAAGACTTGCTAAAACTTGTATGTCATTTGTTAACCTGTCTTCTTTTAAATAAAGCTATGTCCCAGACATCTTTCACCTTTATTGATCTGTAAATATAATTTACACCATCATTTTTAATAGTCATATAATATTTACCTAATAAATTATGATTTATTTAGCCAATCCTCTGTTGATTGACATTTAGAACATTCCCTGTTCATCTCTGTGATCTACTTTACTGTGGTAGACATCCTTGTACATGCAGGGTTTTTACATTTGCCTGCCAATAATTTATTCCTTCATTCATAGAAGTGGAAAATATATCTGAGTATGTTCTGAATTTTAGTACATACTAAATTGCCCTTCAGGAAAGATGTGCCTGCTTATACCCTACCATTTTATTTATTTATTTATTTGTTTGTTTGTTTGTTTGTTCATATTACC
The DNA here is from genome assembly GCA_004023965.1 of Spilogale gracilis. Taxonomy (NCBI): domain Eukaryota; kingdom Metazoa; phylum Chordata; class Mammalia; order Carnivora; family Mephitidae; genus Spilogale; species Spilogale gracilis. The sequence continues at coordinate 8,009 of PITA01009286.1, read as the reverse complement.
GGGAACCCAAGGAAACAGGGGGTGCAAAGGTGTAGAAGCTAGATCTCTCGGCCAGCTAAACTCCTGCAGCCAATCTCCACAGGAACAATCCTGTGTTTAAGTGATAGGAAGGACTTTTATGTGATGGAAGCATCACCCTAGAGAGGAATGGAGGGAGGTGAGGTGACTGAAATTGGTCGGCCCCAGTGTGAAGGGTCTTGCATGTCAAACTATAGGTTGTGCAATTCACCTATCATCAGGATCTGGGCGAAAATTCCATTCTGTGTGCAAATTCATTTTATAAACCCAGATAACTTAAAAGTCAAAAACAATCTGAACCCAGAAAACCTAAAATGAAAAAATAAGGGCCACGTTATATTCAATAAATTTATCTAAACTTCTATGGGAGCCTGGGTGGCTCAGTTGGTTGAGCAACTGCCTTCGGCGCAGGTCATGATCCCAGAGACCTGGGATCGAGTCCCACATTGGGCTCCCTGCTTGGCGGGGAGCCTACTTCTCCCTCTCTCACTCCCCCTGCTTGTGTTCCCTCTCTCGCTGTGTTTCTCTCTGTCAAATAAATAAAATCTTTAAAAAAAATTTATATTCACTTCCAGAACACAATTTAGAGGATTTCCTTCTACGAGATCTGTAATGCATGGACTGTATTAAATATAATAATCTTATAATAAAGAAACCTGTTTAATTTTGTTCAACTCAGTATTTTCCAAGCCTCCCTAACAAGACAACTCATGGTACTAGGGTCTCCTGGAATCTACTTTGCAATATTGTCCTGTAGACCACACGATCCCAGCTAGGTTTCTGATTAAGGGCACAACTGAAGCTCAGGCTCTATGGTGCAAGTCTGAATGTAAACTGAAAGGCAGAAATGACTGCAATGTCCCAGCACTAAAGTAAGAGGGTGTGAAGTATGTGAATGGCTGTGTATCAGTTCACTAGAGCTGCAGTAACAAAGTGTCATGAATTGGGTGGTCTAGAACAACAGAAATTTATTTCCCATGGTTCTAGAGAATAAAAGTCTGAGCAGGTGTCAGGTTGGTTCTTTCTAAGAGCTCTGAGTGAAGGACTGTTCTAGGTCCCTCTTCTTGGCTTTTGGATGGCTGTCTTCTTCCTGTGTCCCCACATGATCTTTCCTGGATCTGTGCCTTAACTTCCTCTTCTTGTAAGGTCTCCATGCAGATTGGATTGGACCCTTCTGAACAGCCTCATTTTCCCTTAATTAACTCTGTAAATACAGGTACAGGCTATTAGTTAAGTTTTGGGTAAGTCAAAAGTTATACACAACTTTTCAATGGTGCAGGCAGTTGGAGTCTAAATCCCTGCATTATTTAAGGGTCAACGGTACTAGGAGATAGGACTTCCATATATAAATATAAATTTTGGAAGGACACAATCCAACCCATAACAATTATAGCTCAGGAACATCTGATTCTGTTTTCTCTTGGACCTGTCACTAATTACACTGCATGGCATCTTTGTGATTTAGAAGATGTGATTTATTCCGACCACTGGGTTGTAAGTGGAAGTGTCATGTGTCATATCCAGGCTGGGCACGGAAAAACCCTGCTCAAACCCTTCCATGGAAAATCCTCCAGCCCTGTGCTGAGGAAGTAACCTTACACAATGAGGGGGCCCTCTCTCTGTCAGAGTCCCTCAGTGACAATGGGAAGTGAAGACCAGAGAGGAGGTGTAGGTCTTGTCTGCATTGAGCTGATGAAAGTTTGGGATTAACTTTAGACCTCTACATCATCTAGACTATCCTTAAAAAACAGTGAGGATGGAGAAAATGTTCATTGAGGAAGGTGGCTGAGGAAATATTTTGTGAGCAATTTAATTGATTTGTTGTAGAGAAAAGAAGACATGAAACCTGTGATATTTCCAAACATGCTGAGTGAATGGCAATGTCATTACGGGGAATTAAGGAGATGACATGGCTCTGAAAGGAAATTTTACTTTGGCTTCATCATGTGTGGGCATAGTGAGTGGTGATACCTAGTCCACAAGTAAATCTTCAGGTCTGGATTCCAAGAGAGAGGTCTAAACTGGAAGCAATAACATTGGTATCCATTCACCTATGAGAGGTAAGATGATGGGAGTTGACTGGACTGCCTGGAAGAGGTTGTGGAGTAAGGAAGAGAGAGACAATGGTAGCGGAGAAGTGGGAAACTCCAGCTCTGCATGGATGTCCAAGAAAGAGAATGCAGGGATTGAGGCTGAGGGATATCTGAGGCAGCTATAGTTTCATTGCATGATCCTTACCTTCCCAGGAGAATCTGAGTAGCTAGTAGAAATGAGATTTTTTAAAAAGAAGAAGAAGCAAAGAGATTTTTCATTGCTGTATTACTGGTGTTAAGTACAGAGACTTGCACATAGTAGGACCTCTAAAATATGTATTCATTTGTTCAATGTATGAGCCAGAAAAAAGTAGAATTTTGGAAAGCATGTCAGGAGAAGTTTGAGAAGAATGGGACCGTCTTGTGTATCAAGCATTGCACATAATCAGATAGGATGAGACTGGGAAGAAACCTTTACCACTGACAGGTGTGGGATGCAGTCACCACCAACCTTTCAAGACAAAGGCCCTGCTTAACGTGTTGGAGGTGGCAACAAAAAAGTTTCAGAAGTGCAGGTTGTTTATGTTGACTATTTTTTTCAAGAAGTTTTTCTATATAAAGAAAGGAGACAAATTAAATTTAAGAACTCATGCTTTTGGATGAAGGGTCCTAAAGCATGGCTATTGACAAAAGAAAAGGAATCTATATAGAAGGACCAAATAAGGAACAAAATGGGGAAATGATTCATGTGGCAAGCATAGAGGAGGCATGAGAAGGAGTGTTCCAAAGAACAAGGTAATCTGGTAGACTTAAAAGAAAGAGATAATTCTTTGAAAGAACTACAGAGAAATACATATGCCTGAAAGTCAAAGGCACCACAGGAAGGGAGCTCATGTCTGGTGACTCCAGGTTTTGTAAGAAAATAGGAGGTGACATTAAGTGAAGAAAAGGGACAGGGAATATTAGTTGCCATGAAGAATAAAATCAGAGGCCAACTTAGAACCAAAAATATTTATTTCCCAATAGTATTTAGAACCCTGCCAAGTTTTTAAAAAAATTTTGCTGCATGTTCTGGAGGATTTGTTATAATCCTTTGAAACTAACTCAGGTTTTCTTTAATGCTTTCAGCTTTAGAATCACACTTAAAAAGGTACCATATACATGCTTCACAAACCATATTATTGGGCATTCAATGTAAAAACTTGCAAAAGGATCAACCAAAAGATTTAGGAGGCATTATCTTATCCCTGAAATTCTTTATTATGGAGTTTTCCCTCAAAAAGGTGTAAAATATGTCCAAGCAAAGATCAGTGTTCTTGTTCTTCTCTCTATTTGGCTGAAACTCTTTGCCTTCCATTGAGTTCTCTAGACACATCTCTGCATCTTTCTCCACCTGTTTACTTCTGGACCACCACCCTACAGTAAGAGACAGAGATGAAGGAAAAGCAGACTTCCCCCTCCCATCCTCTCTTTCAACATGCTGATACCTATTGATCCAACAAAGTATGTATTGGGTGTCACCTGCCCAACAATGCCTCTCCTGGGTACCAATTTAGAAAAGACTGGACTTCTTTTTGTCTTGGGTGGTTTTAATATCTGCCTCTAACTCCGGATGGTAAGTTCTTTGAGAATGTAGAACCTACCTGATTCCATCCCTGAAACCCCAGTGCCTAACAAAATACTGTGCATTCATTATTTGCTCAACAAATATTGAAACAAATAAATGCACTGATTATCTTATAACCTTGGCTTTTGATTTACTACTGTAAAAAATGCAGATAACAAATGAAAATATAAGCCAGTAAGATGAAAGCTAAACTACTCTGATCTCATACTTCTGTTCTTTCTTCTGTATAAAGACTTCCCCCAAAAGTTTATCATTCCTACATGTTTGTGGGCATCAAATGCATAGTGGATTTTTCAGACCCACACATCTTTACTTGGATTCTCAGTATCCTAGGCCTTCACTGTATGTACGCTGAGGCCACCAACACCTGAAGCTGGGGATATACAAAACAGGACCCACTTCCCTCCACTATACAATTTATTCTTTCTTAATTTCATCTCTATGCCAGTGGCACCACCCATCCATTTCCCTGCTGTGCACTGGCCCCACTGTGACTACTATAGTAGGTCTGCTCCCCAGTATCTGGTCAGTGTTGGCAATGTTCTAAACACTACTAGGTGACCACAGAAGCCCTTGAACTTTCAAAGAGAGGAGAAGAGGGAGAAAGTATGGAAAATGGATATGCATTAAATCATCTTTAAAGTGAAATCTGGTGTCATATAGCAGAAACAGTCCCAGGAAGACTGTTGGGTCAGCTCTACCTTAATCAACTGTGTGACCACTACCAGCTATTGGGAGTCAAATTAAGACTCCCAAAGAGATATGGTCAAGTCCTAACCACAGGGCCTGTGAATGTGACATTATTTGGTTACCCAGGGTCCTTGCAAGTGTAATCAAGTTAAGATGAAATAATGCCAGAGTTGGGTGTGCCCTGATCCAATATAGCTGGTATTTTTATAATAAGACATTAGCATACAGAGACACACAAAGAAAACAGTCATGTGATGCCAGAGGCAGAAAATGGAGGGGTGAAGCTGTAAGCCAAGGCATGCCAAGGATTTCCATGCAACCACTGGAAGCTAGGAAGAGAGAATGACCCTGCTTGATAACTAGATTCTACTTCTAGCCTCCAAGACTGTGAGAAAATTAATTTCTCTGGTCTGAAGTCACCCAGTTAGTAGTAAGTTTGTTACAGCAGACTGAGAAAACTAATATACCATCTTGTTTACCATAAAGCCTGTACTTTATAGAGAATTTGTAACCTGTTTTCATATAACCTCAGCGAGCCTATGGATATCTAGACAGGATAGGCATCACTATTCCAATTCTTAAAAGGAGGCTAACAGGAGTCATGAAGGTTAAAGCTCACCTCTAGGATCACATGATTGGTAAGACGAGAAGGGGCATAAGAACCAAGATGTTACAATTCCCAGAAAACCATTCTGCCTCTGTGAAGGTCTCTGGGTCATCTGAAGTGAGTTGGACTCAGTGATGTTCTCAGATGCCACTCCAGAATCAGAAATGTTAGTGTGAAGCCCAACAGTCCATGTTTTTTTTCCCAAAGATTTTATTTATTTGACAGAGAGATAGATCACAGGCAGGCAGAGAGAGGAGGAAGCAGGCTCTCTGTGGAGCAGAGAGCCCAATGCGGGCCTCGGTCCCAAGACCCTGAGATCATGACCTGAACCAAAGGCAAAGGCTTTAACCCACTGAGCCACCCAGGCGCCCAACAGTCCATGTTTTATTGAGCCCAATAAGAGACACTGAATTATGTTTGAGTTTAAGAACCACCATTCTAAGACAACTCAGAGGAACAAGTATCACCTGCAGACCAGGGAAGCCTCCTTGAGAGAACAAAACTCAGATGAGATTCTTAAAACATAAGTAGAGGCTAAAGTCAAAGAAATGGATAAAGAACATTTAAGTAGAGGAAACCTCACATGCCAATATGGAGAAAACATGGTGCATTCTGGGAATTACAACTACTCAGGAGAACTGCAGAGCAAGAACAGATCATGAGCAAAGCATATGGGCAGGATTAAGAACTACGTGGAGATCCCATCTCCTCTTGTGGCTCTGTTTTGTTCATTACTTTTAAATGTGTCCTTCAAAATGTTTATAGGTACTCTGTAATAAAAGTTGCATAAGAAACGTATTCGGGAAACTGTTTCTATAGCTTCCTGTACCTTAGGCCCACAGCGCACAATAACACTCAAAGACTGAGAGCTCCTATTTAAAAAAAAAAAAAAAAAAGTTCAATTTTGTTTAGACCAACACTTCCCAGACTAACTTGGAAACAGGACATATTTTTCATGAGGAATCTGTTAACATCCTGATATATGCTATTTATGTATATCAGAAATTGTGGAGAAATTTTAGAAATTTTAATTAGAAAATATAAGTTTCTAGTTTAGAAATATTCTTGTCATGAGGCCACAGTGGGATTATGGATACATGGAAAAATTTGCTAGGAAGATGACTTGCCATGTTGGACTGGGAATTACAGTGGATTAATTCACAATTTAATAGTTGCATATTCTCTACTGAAACTGTGAGATAATAGAAAAGGTACATATCAGTCTCTGCCCCTAATTTCTGTGTAAATTATGGAATTTAAAACTTCCATTAAACCCTTGTAATATCCTAAGTGATAAGAGCACTGGGAGCATCTTTTGTTCCAATATTTGATCTTTGACCTTGGTTCCTGAGACAGAATTCCTAAATCCCTTAGAATTTCCTGGGTAATAAGAGTGTTTTTTGTTCTAATGAGGTGATCTAAGTGGGCCCTGACTGGGGGGTTGGTCACCAGAAAGACCAAGCCATGATTAGATGCTTGGAACTTTCAGCCCAAGCCCCCATTCTCCAGAGAAGGTTGAGGGACTGGAAATGGAATTAATAATCTACCCGGTCTATGTCTATAAAAATCAAAAGAGTGGAGTTTGAGAGTCTCTGGGCTGGTGAACGTGTGTGAGTGCTGGGAGAGTGGCACACTGGAGGGCACTGAAGCTCTGCATCCCTCCCTGCATACTTTGCCAACACAGTTCTTATAATCTGATGTTCATCTGTATCCTTTACCATATCCCTTAATAAACTAAGAAAAGTATGTATTTCCCTAAATTTTATAGGCTGTTCTAGGAAATAATCAAATCCACACCGTGGCAGGTCATTGGCAGTCACGTCCAATTTGTAGCCAAGTCAGACAGAAATTGTGGGTGACCTAGGGATCTTCTATTTGCAAATGGCATCTGGAGAGAGGATAGTCTTGTGGGGCGGAGACTTCCACCTGTGGGATCTGCAGGCAAATAGTGTCAGAATAGAGTTAAATTATAGGACGCTCAGCTAGTGTTGCAAGGAGTTGCTTGTTGTGAGGGAAGCCCCAACATTTGGTGTCAGAAGTGTGAGGAATGTAGTGTGAGAGTAAAAGAGACACAGAGGAAGAGGACTGATGCAATACAGCTACATACTGAATACAAAGAACTATGAAAAACATGAATTAAATAACCCACTAAAGGTTTGCTTTGAAATCAGGACTAATTTCTGTCTAATATACTACTCTGAGGAGTAAACTGATACTAATTGTACAAGCTACGGTTTTTGAAAGGCACAATTTTATTCACAGATAATCTGAAATCTTAAAAATAACCAATGAAGCTATCAGTTTTTACTTCTTTTTTCCAGGATTTAAGAAAAGGCATATCTCTAAATAACCAGCATTTCAACTCTGCTTTGGGTTGAATGATTGTGTGCCCTAAACTTCAATATGTTGAAGCCCTAGTCCCCAATGTGATGGTACTTGGGGTATAATCATTAGAAGGTAAGTAAGTTTAGATGAGGTCATGAGAGTAGAACCTTAAGGAGTGGAATTAGTGCTCTTATAGAAGGAGAGATGATCTCTCTCTGACATGTAAAGATAAAACCATCCTGCAAAACTGTAAGTGGTTCCTCACCAGGTACCAGTTTGACCAGTACCTTAATCTTGGGCTTTCTAGCTCCACACAGTGAGAAGTATTTACTGTTGAAGCCACCCAGTGTATGACATTTTGTTTAGCAGTTAAAGCTAGCTATTACAAACTCATTCTCCTTAAAAATTTCTTGTATGAATTGGTATACTACTTTTTTTTTTTTATTGTTACTAAATTTTTTTTTCCAGTGTTTCAAGATTCATTCCCCATTCCCCACACCCAGTGCTCCACGCTTTAGGTGTCCTCAGTACCCACCACCAGGCTCTCCCATCCCTCCACCCCCCTCCCTCCAAGTCCCTCAGTTTGTTTCTGTGTTCAAAGTCTGTTGTTTCGTTTCCCTCCCTAGATTACCCTAGTTCCCATTTGCTTTCCTTCTGCCACTGTCCTCCAGTTTGCCCCTCATGCACCGCAAGTAAGTGAGACCATGCG